>APFE031456785.1:3751-27944 GCA_000404065.3 Pinus taeda
CCTGTAGTAGCCATGTTGGCGCAGGCCGTGGACTGTTTCCCTCTATGAGGGTTTTAACCACGTCAAAATACTGGTGTATTGATCTGTGATCTGTTTGTGAGTGGTGTCCTTTTGGTGTTCTGTCTGAGGAACTTACCCTGTAAATTCCTACAAAACTCTGTTTTGAGGTGAAAACAAGGTTTTTTCATTTCTTGTACAAATTTTATGTAATTTATTGTTTTCATATGTAATAAATCATCATCTGCAGCCTTGGGTCACCTTCCCAAATGCCTGCACTCTAGCTCTTGCAAAAAGAGACAAGAAAATCAAGTGTTAGTCCATCAAATGACAAAAAAGAGCCAAATTGTAAAACAGGGTTTTAAAGAACAAAGTGAAAAGGAAAACTTTAGAAAGTGGGTTTTCTAAATGAAAAATTATATTCAAAAGTATATAAAGTGCTCCTTGGTGTTATAAGACTTCATTTGTGGTAAAAGTGAGAGAGAAGAAGGAGAAAATCGCGTTTTGAGGACAAAGCGAACAAATTGCAGCAAATTTCAAGTCTTTTCTTGGCGCGGCGCACCTGGGCACTGGAACGGCACACCTACCCGGCGTGGCGCATCGGGCTCAGGATTTACACATAGTTTTGAACAAGCATGGCGCACCTTCCAGATGCGTCACACCTGGGCGTTGGCGCAGCGCACCAGTCAACCAAGTTCAAAACTCGTTCAATCGACTTTCTAAAGCTCAAAATTTTGCAAATACCATCCCTTCAAGTAAGTAAAGCCTTCCATTTGCCATAAAAAGAGATTTAGTCATCCTTGATGGTGTTTTCAAAGGTGAAAATTCAAACCCTAAATTGCTGCACAATTGTCTTGCAAAATTGTCTAGGGTTTTATAGGGTTTTTGTCATTCTTTCTGTTTATAATCCCTTGCATAATTTTCCCACATCCCATTCCTATCCACTGAATTTCCATAATTTTATTCCCCTTTCCCTCTCTCATTTACACTCAGATTACCCCCTTTTTCCCAAACCCTAAGTCCTACACCTAATTCCCACTATTCCCCAAACCCTAATCTTCATTTCCTAAACCCTATCGCTCCCTAATAACCCTACAACCAGAATCAAAACCTTCCACCCATCAGTCCCACTCATCAAATCCCAAAGAAGAAAACAACAGTCACCTATTCTTGAGAAAATCTCCTGATACTCATCATTTTGCACCATACATTAGCAAATATGGAAACAGATTCAGCTTATGAAAGGGATGAAGAAACTGTGAGTGATTCCTCCCAAGAGATTCATGCACTAAGAAAACCACATAAGGGAGGAAAACACATCTGGGAGGAGCCCACCACACTCATAGAGTTACTAGCTTTCCCTTTTGTAGTAACATGCTTTAAACATTAGTCCCGCTATCAGTTTTGTGAGATGGTGGAGAGGGTGAAATACCACCATGAACTTGCTAGGCTATTTTTCCTTCATCTTCACAATGGTCAGGTGAACTTAGCAAGTGTTTCCTTCACTTTGACACCTAAAACTATAGCTGCAGCAATAGGTATTCCAAATTTAGGTGAATAGTGGAACAAAGGACAACTTGTGGGAAAAGAGAATTATGAGCCTTATGTCAAGGCTAGTTATCAAAGGCAAATCAGTAGGGTCTTTCCTTTCAGATACCTACAGGACACTTATGCTCCACTCATGAAACTCATTATCAAATACTTCACCTGTGAAGGGAGATTTTATTGCTTGTACACTTATCATATTAGATTATTGATTCATTTCACTAGAGTGAGGATGATGAATCTCCCCTATTTCATATGCACAAATATTGAGAAAATGGCTACATTGGTGCAAACAAAAACCTCTTCATCAATAGTTCAATAGCATTTATCATTTTTCATTGATCAAAATTGTTGTGTTGCATCAGCTGAGCTTGTTGAATGTTTCATGGGATACTTTCATTTCACGTGAGGTTTTCAAAAGCCCTCAAGTGACACCATCAATGTTTCAAGAGGAAGGAGGGCCTTCAAATCAGCAAGAGGTTCATGAGACTGAAACTATAGGTGTGCCATTATTTGTCACTTATGAAAAGGGCACAAGGATATTATTTGTAGCTGCCAAATGAGTTCTATCTCCACCTAGGGTGGAAGGGGTCTCGTTTCCTTCATCAGACAACAAGCAAATGCTATCTTCACCTGGGGTGAAAGGGGATTTGCCTTATTCTTTAGTAGAGTAGGTATAGGATAAAGGGAAACAACCATTGCATGATGAAGGGCCTTCTGAAGGTCAGGAAAGAGATTTTATTTTGATTCAGGATGAGGACACTGATTTGGGCTCCCAAAGCTCAAGACTTAAGGAGATCATCAAAGAACAAGAAGCTGACATCCATGCCTTATCTCTTAACCTTGAAAGGGATAAGTGGATCATTAGTTACCTTGAGAAATGGAACAGGTAGTTGGAGGTTAAATAAACAATCATGGAGCTGCAAACCATAAGGGAAAACAGGTAAGCAACAAAAAGAAAGAAAGTCAAATTGACATCCCTTAATAAAGAGATTGATGCTGACAGGGAATCATGGCTAGAGATGGTGAATATGCACTTGGAGAAGCTGCTTGAGAAAGCCAACAAGGACAAAAAGATGTTGCAGCACATGGCTTATCACTATTTGGCATGGAACAAGATTTGCAAAACAAGGAAAAGGAGCCTAAAAGCCAAGTTGAGGAAGACTTTGAGGAGCAAGAAAGAGCAAGATAAGCTCAAAATATTAGTTGAAGCTTCACTGGCCCAACATATCACTTGATGTAGATCACTCATGCCAAATTTCAAAAAATTTGGTAAACGTTTTGGCAATTTTGAATTTTTCATGGAAAAACAGGTTTTTCCGGCAGGTGCGTAGCACCACCTAGTGCTCGCTTTTGATAGCGACCTCCTTTTGAAGAAAAAATTACATTTTTGGATTCCTTATGAAAAGTTATGCATGCCAAGAAATTACTAGGAATTTTTGAAAAGTTTTGGACCTCCAAAAGGGCCAAACACCCCTCAAAAATTCCCTCTCTGCCACTTTTTGGCCACACAGGAAGCAATGTTGGGAGAACTGATTTGTGGAGGAGCAAATGGACACCAAATTCAAAAATTCCACTTGTCCTAGAAATTTGACAGATACACCTTTCCAACAAGACAACTTAGAGCAAATTTGGTGAAGGGGAAGGCCTCCAAATTTAGCTGGGAAAAAGTGTTACGCACAGAAAAAGTGGTGCTATGCACAGGATGAAAAAGTGCCAATTTTGCTCAAAAACTTTGTTTTCCGTCCAGTCTTTTTCTAGTTTGACTTTTTCTCTCTTATGGTCAAATTTATGATGTGACATGATGTAAATTGATGTATTATGATGTAAAAATGGTAAAAATTGACTTGATAAGGTAGATACAACATTTGTAGGTGGTTTAGAGTTGAATGAATCAGTTTCCTATGTTTAAGAGGCAAGTTGTTCTACTGCCTATTTTTTTGTTCCTTGTTTAGATATGGCTGAAACCACCCCTATTCTCATGGATTCAACCATGATGGATAGCACAGGTGGTTTTGAGGTCTATATGTTGTGTTTTTTCAGTCATTTGTAAAGGTTGGACTCCTGTGAATGCTTTGAGCATTATTGTACATTCATCTCTGCAGTTTGGCAAGGAAATAGACTAGGTTTGCAGCATTTTGTGGGATTCTGATGGCAAGGTGATTTAGTATTGTTTTTCCTTCTATGATTCGAGTTATCATGTGTTTATGTGTGCCATCATCTCTCTCTTTTTATCTTTAACTAAATGAATCAAGTATAAAGGTGGAAATAATTGATATTGTAGTGCTCTACCTTAGGGTTTGTTTAGCTTTACATGTTTTCTATTGTTTGAAGAGGTATCATGACACTTTCATGCCCTCTCCAACTCCTCACCAGTCTTAAGACTCTCCATTTCACTTAATTCAATGTACTAAAGCACTTGCCTACCTCGCCCCACAGAAATCTCTGTAAGACTGAGCTCATTCCCCAGACCCAAAACTGCTTTTCACATATGATCCAGAAAACAATCATAAATCTCAATAAAACTCCTTTGAGCTTATATCTAGCATAAAATTAGTCTTTACATCAGTCATCTCAAGCCTCATTTGCTATATTTTCCTAAGATTGACTAGGAGAGAGCCCTCTCTCAACCTGGTAGGGCTAGCTACCAAGTTAAGCGTAGTTTGATGTTACCCTAAACCTGCCTTTCTCAGCCTGAGGTAGATTTAGGCCATAACAGAGGGAATACTACCAAGAGTAGTCAAACAACCCACAATATGGAGAATTTTACCCAAAGAGAAAAGAAGACAATAAACAAGCAAAGAAAAATCAAATCAAGAGACAAAAGACACATGTCCCCAGTATGGTCACCAACTTGTCAAGTAGGCAAGTTCCCTCTGTAGATAGAGGCAACACCTCTAGCCTTAGAGTGGGTCTAGTCACAGAAAAAAAAATATCAAAGCAAATTTCCTTAGATATTTAAATTCATGAAGGCCTACCTTCAAATCCTCATTTGATGAAGTTCTTGTTGTGTTGCTCCAGCTCTCTTCCAATCACTTTTTTACTTAAACCAACATATAAAGAGCTATAACAAACATAATAGAATACAACGGAAATGATCTACTTAAAGGGTTAAGGAACTTCAAGCTATCAATATGCAATATGACATAAGATATAGGAAATAAACCGTTGATTTCTATTAATATGAATTTAAGTAAAACTTACAACCATGCCTTGACGTTGTAAGTCTCCTTGAAGGGTCCTATCAGCATGTCTCAGCAAGAATTCACTCATGAACTGTCTCCCAGGAGGATGAATAACTCTCTCTCCTACCCAAAAGGCAAAATTATGATGCTAGAATACTCATACAATCAAGCCAAATCCACATAAAACTATCCCAGGCTAAGTTACATTAGAAGCTACTCCCAAACTCTACTCTCTCTATCTTTTACTTCAACTAGTAGATCTCAGCCATGAAGGAGATATTTGTAGGAGGAGTAGCCTCAATAAGGGATGGAAGAAAGAGCTTATCCCTTTGGGAGGTTACATAAAAGGTGGAACAACCATCCCAAAGGAGAGAGCCGAGCTCATTTGATCCAACAACCAACCCTAGGACCGCCCATTAACAATTTGTTAAAACAGATTCGTCAAAAATATCTCATCGTGAGTGAAACACAAGGATAGAGCAACGACATCACTAGGCTTAGTTCAATATTGTCCGTCTTCGTGGGTGGAATAACTGATGACCTGCGACGACCCAAAAACAGAGGTTAAAAAGGGTCTAGTCCAGGAGTAATGAACTGAGGTATTCTTCCTGATATGATAAGGAAGACACTGACACATATTTTGCAACATGACATAAAGAAAATGTCATTAACATGGACCAGGAGTGTCCAAGATCAGGGAATGTGGGGTCGGTGACAAAATATTTTGTAACAATAGTGTTGTTGCCCTCTCAGAGAGACTCGCAAAGATGCAAGAGGCCAAGGCACTAAAGGAGATGATAGATGCAGCTTAGCACAAAGA
Source organism: Pinus taeda (assembly GCA_000404065.3). NCBI lineage: Eukaryota > Viridiplantae > Streptophyta > Pinopsida > Pinales > Pinaceae > Pinus > Pinus taeda. Next base: position 9,299 of record APFE031456785.1, read on the forward strand.
GGCAATGCTAAAGGCATGCTTGAAGCCTTGTTTGGATGAGGCCTACTTGATCATGACCTCCATTGAAGGAAAGATGGCTAGTCTGCAGGAGACTTAGCAGAAGTTGTAGGCTGATAGTGTAGGGCTAGCAATAGAGCAGTTGGTCGAAGAAATAAAGCAGGTAGCCACGCAGTGAATCACCGAGGTAGCAGTCATATAGGTAGAGCTGGGGGGTCTTCACACCTACATAGTGACTCGATGGCAAGTCACCATGTTTGTGTTGTGGGCCTATTGGGAACGGGTTCCCCCAAGAGCCGGTTTTGGGGCTAAAAGCCCATGTTTTGGGGTAGAAGGCCCAAATTTTGTAATAAAATGTAAAGCCTCTGAATTTTGTGTTTACAAAGCATGAAGAGCTCAAAGGGTTGTCCAACCTTGTTTTGTGAAGTTTCATGTTGGCTGTAAAGATCTACCCATGGTCCATGGACCATGAGATTGTATAAAAAGGGAGTCTTAAAAGAGTCTAAGGTAGTATTAGTAATGGTAAGAAGGATTTTGGGGTAAGAAGTTCTAAGTGTTATCGAGTCTTAGTGTAGGTAGAGGCTCTACAGCTGAGTGTGCAGAGGCATAGGGTGGAATTTTGTAGCTGAGTGCATGGACCACTCCAACTGTGTCCAGGGTCAATAGAGTTTGTACTAAACTTGAGATATCAATAAAGAGAATTATTCTACAATAAAAGTGTATTTTTTCTATGTTTAATGCATCTGATTATATTATGTTACGGTTTGGGTTTATAATGATTATTTGATGCAAAAATGTGTAAAATTATATATGTTAATTGAATGTGAGCAAGAGTAAAGGATTACGGGAAGGTAACTGTAAATGCATGGTAGATTAGGTAGCCCTTAAGATAACTTGGGAACTTATACAGTAACTCAGTCACAAAGGTGCATAAGTGCTTGGACCTCAGGTTAGGGCTGCATAAAGATCAATCAAGTACCTCCACAGAGGTACTAAAGGATGAAAGAGAAGGGACATCGATAAGCCCTAAAGGCTTATCAATCTACGTCAAGGTAGGATCAGGAAGTATAGACTGACATCACAACCCTCTCAGGGTATGAAAAGTTGGTTCCTGCATCGCCCCATACTGCTTCAGGTCAGACTTTGGTCCATGCTCTACGAGCTGATGCAAAAAGGGCCAATAGTGTATGGATTTGATTTGCTGACTAATGTTGAACCTGGTTCAGGGCCCATCAAGCCAATAGATGGGTGTCTACAGAAACTTCTATGGATATTTCACCTAGAACTTGAAAAATTCTATTGTATTTAGATAGCTATGGGTGGAGTAGAAGAGTGATTCCATGTGCATCACTAGCTCAGGAAAGTTATACATTTGCTAAAATTCTTATTCCCTAAGTGTGGCAAGCTTTTGCCCACTGGAACTGCTGAATTTCATAATCTATTGATCTGTATGTGAGATAATCCAGCTGATGATGTTCACACATAGGAAGCCAGGGTACCTGCATGCAACCTTTTATAACCCTAATTGTTGAATACTAAGATAAACATGTTGGTCCTCTAAATCTACCTCAAATTCCTTCGCAAAAGTGTCTTTGATCTGTTTCCATGTCAGTGTTGTTCCCTTCTCAGCAAACAACTGAGTATCTGTAGACATTGGTAAATCAACTTATGTCTGCTACTGCTTCCCTAGTACTTCTCTCAATTGTTTTCTTTTACATGGCTCTCCTAGATGCCATGTTAACTGTGACTTTTGGAGGGATTCTCAACAATTGTTGTATCTGTGGGGTAGAGAGGATACTCATAGCAAGAAAATGTTAATTTAAAAGTAGAAAAACTTCAAGACATGTTCAAGAAGCAAGTTGGGAACTAGATGTGAGGGATTGTGTAGTTTTTCTTGACACGGGTGACTAGCTGACTATGCATTGTGCAACCCCAACAGACAGGGTGGAAGCTTGATAATTTGAACTGTACAATGTGCAGTGTAGCCTGGGAAAAGGCTTGGGAGAGACTATGCATTGCGTAGTCTCAATGGTCAAGTTGGGAGGCTGGATCCTAGAATTGCGTAGTGTGCATTTAGAGCTAGATTAGGCTATGCTCTATGCAATTCTGAAGGCTAAGCTAGTGGATTGAGCCCCCAAATTGTGCAGTACCAATTATACATAGTGAGATCTGGCCAAGGGAAACCCAGATATGCCTAAGGGAAGTTTGAAAAGAAAGCATAATTCAGAGATAGTGTGAAGTTGAGTGTAGATCTGAGTAAGTGTAGATGCATGCATGTGAATCAAGTGCAACAATTTATTAAACATAAGGAAAATGAAGTATGTGAAGAAAGTTGCCACAACAGTAACCGTTGGTGCAAAAATAGGAAATCTCATGTGACACTTCGCAAAGGAAATATATAACTTGAAACAAAAATTGTACAAGTTAAAACAAGTTAAAATGTCAGTAACCATGAAGAGAAAGAAGTGAAACAACACTAACAAAAAGCGACAGAAAACGCTGCAAAAGATGACAAAAGCAAAAATCACTGGAAAAGCAAACACAGTTGTACCAAAGGCTCCTTGATCTCCTTGGGAATGATAGAGTTGCAAGATTAAATGTGAAAATAATCCCTAGAAGCTTTAATTAATTATATTTAGAGAAATTAGTGTTTATGACGTGCATGCCTAAAATCAAGGAAAAAGAAACACTTTGTAGAAGTTTCTAAAAATAGCAAAAGGGCCTCCTTCAAGATACTAAAAATAGATCCCTATTTTTTAGGGATTATTTTTTATTTTTTGGGGGATACTTGCGATGGACACTACTGGGAAAGAAAGTACAGTTCCATGAACTGGGCAACTTTTTGGCTCAGTGCACTTTGCAGTTTCTGAGCTCAATGACGGTTACACAACTTCTAGGCTACCCCCTCATGACTGCACATTTCCTAAGGTCAAGGCTCACTAGCAGTTAGGACTGCGCAATTCCCAATAGCAAGGCTAGTTTCACTCAAGAATTGCAAGCCCAGAATTGTTGTGGGACCAAGTTAGGAGATCGGGTTGTGAGTTGGAAAATCAACTAAGTAAGAAAACACAAGCCAAAATGAAAAGATAAGTCTCAGTCTAAGCATGAATACCTTGATCAATGTGAGATGAGCTATTGTGGTTAAGAAGAAAGGTTAAAAAATCAAATCATAGGCACAATTTTGGAGGATGGTTATAGTCGCTACATTAGAGTCCCATTTGGTATGTAGGCTTGACTGCCATTCCATTGATTGATGTTTTCATGGGATGAAAGGGAGAGTATCAATTGAAAGAGAACGAATGAAACTTTAAAAAATACAAGTCAATAACTGATGAATAGTAAATAGGATATATCCCATGAATAGCAAAAACATAATTACAAAGCATAAACCTTAAGAAAATTAATGTTAGCAAGACCTTAAATGAGATTCAAACACATAAAAGTAGATTGCCAATCATGAATAAGTTCGAGATCAATAATCACATAAATTGTAAGTAAACACACAATCTAGAATGATATAATTCCAACATAAATAAATTAATTTACCAACATAAGAATAATGATCGCATAGCATATACCATCCATTTGTTGCAACAAACATCTTACACCACATGGATACATATGAAAATATAACACACCAAATCTTGTAGGAACTTCAAATTCATTATGATGATAATATCCATGGCAAAATCATACATGATCTCCATCAAATCCAAAAGTCGAAATAGAAAATTACTCCTTGCACTTACTAGAAGGTCCTAAGTTCTCAAAACCATATATCGGGATAAGTCCAAAGAAAAAGAATCTTTACAATGTGTCATGAGGGTGTATTTATTGAAATGAGGGTGACCTATGGTCTACCCATGACACTTGGACTTCCTCATGACTTTTCAAATTCCTACTTGATCCTACTCTATCCTATCTTGCTATGCATAAGCAAAAGCAAATCAAATCTAATTTAACAACATTGTAATGGGTAATTCTGGAACATCTACATGCAACTTCTCCATGAGGTAGGTGTGCCAAGGCTTGTATTCAATGACTATTGTGGGAACCTTATGTTATTATTCATCATGTTTGTGGAAGCACTCAAGGGAATTCGGTATGAGAGTTATTTTCTTCACCTTGATTTGATTGTATAGAGTTACCAGCTTGGTATACATCCTCACTCGCTCCACCACATACTGTGTGATGTTTTCCTTTGTGACCTGTAATTCTCCCATGCTAGAAGCCTGTCTAAGAGGGTTGAGTAGTGCTTGAATCTCCCGTAGGATTTCTCCTTTCTTCCTTACCTCTCCAATTGCTTCAATGGAAGGAACCCCATGAAATTCAATCACAAACTCAAGCCCACTCAGAAAATGCCTGTAGGATGTAATAACTCTGTCAACATATCTAACCAACTTATCCCATGATTGGATACTTATTAGTCAACTAATGAATGTTGTTGATAGCTATGATAACTTGTTTTAGCAGGGTGGTATTTTCCGTCATGTCAGTCTATATGGCCAAGAAAGGAGACACTGTATGATGTAGCTTCGACATCTCCTCATAGACCACTGTTATGGATTCTTTCAGGGTCTCAAATTCTACCTTAATTGATGCTTGCATCTCCTTCATGCTAGAGTGGACTAGGTGAAGGGATTTATTCTCTTCTTCAAGCCTCTTACCATATTCTTATTCGTTGATGATCCTTTTTCATATGCATAAAATTTTACCTATAGTTCTATAATATTCTTACTCATTCTCCCTACATTCAACTTACTTGTGGTTACAAAGGAAGTTTTAGCTGAAGCAATCATCTTGGGATTTATTATGGTATCCAAGATGATCTCCTTCTTTGTAGTCACCAACAGAGGCTCTGCAGGGTTGCTGGAATAGTACTTCCTTCTCTCCTACATAATCTTACAATTGACTTGGTCAAAAGTAAGTCTTGTGACATCTAATACCTCTTCTTCTGCCTCATTAGAAATGCCCAATTCCTTATGGGGCAAGTTCCCTCTAGTGATGGGGGTTTATAGAGGAATATCTAATGGAGGTGGTTCTACTTGCACCTCAAACTCTTGGTGTTTCTATTATTGGCGTAGATCTTCCTCAACCTTCTTGTTGATTTCTTCTTATTTCTTCTTCATCTCCTCCTCTTCCACCTTTCTATTTTCTTCTTCAGCTTTCATCCTGTGTTCCTCTTCTATTTTTCTCTTTTCCTCTTTAATTGTCCTCCTTCTACCCTCTTCCATTATTTTCTTTTCTTTCTATTACTTCACCTATTTTCTGTTTAATTCTTTATCCTGCTTTTGTTTCATCTGAATTTCTTCTATCTCTTGCCTACTTTTTTCTTCTTCAACCTATGAACTTTGTTCCTTTTATTCATCTCATTGTTTTATTTTCCTCTCCTCTTCCTCTTACTTCTTTTAAAGATTCTTAAGATGTTGATTCCATGATTTCTGTGACCACATTAGCTCTTCTTCACTTTTCCTCTTTAATTCTTGCTTATTCTAGGTGAGGATTGCATTCCTTTCTTCCAGAATTTTGCTATCCCCATCTTCTTCTAGCTCATTTTGAGGCTCTTTTGATTCTTTTCCTTTGTTTTTTTTAGCTTCCCTCCCATCTTTGGTTACTCCTTCTTTCTCTTAAGCAAGTTTGACTTGGCTTGTAGGCTTTTGTTTTCCCATAATTATTCAGCCTGCCTATCCTCCTTATACTGTTGGTCACTTAGACCTAGTTCTTTGGTTGTATTGTACCAATTCTTGATTTTATCCTCATGACAGTGTATGTTGTGCGGGTATGACCAATTAAAGTTTTTTTCTTACAATGTGATGCTACCAACCCGTTGGGGTCATACCTTCAGTGACTTATATTCACAAAGTAAAATCTCTTCATTTCCTCGACTTGCCTTCTACCTCCTTAAAGCTCTCAATGGTGTAAGCCTGAATAGTGAAAGGGAAGGCAGGCCAAGGATTTTTCTTACCTTTATTTAACGTCTTCAAGAACCCAATGGTCATTTGGTAACATACTTACTACAACAATAATTTATCCATGACGAACTTGAGAAATGTATGAGGTTTCAATGAGTCGAGACTCTGCTGAACGTGCCCTCCTGGATGGGAAACCATTCTTCCACTCCGGTAGTCATCTCCATATATTTCTTAGACACACAAGGAGGCTCTTCTTCGAACAAAAACTGGTACAAAGTGGTGATAAATGATTCAGAGGAAGACTCCAACACGCTTTTATAGCTCGAGTCCCAAAATATCTTATAATATATATGCACATGCTCTGACGTACTTATTGTCCATTTATAAATCCAACCATCAAAATAACATATTACACATAGAGAATCCAATAGGTATCATGCCATTTAGGATTCTAATGGTTTATCTACCACCAAATTCTTTGCTACATATATGTCGGTTTTGAGTGATGAAGCTAGGATGCTTTTTAATTGAAGATTGTACCCTAGGTAGCGATAGTGTACATGACAGGAATCCACGTTCTAAGAAAGGTATCAACATCAAATCTCCCATATAACTAATTCATCATTATAACCCAGAACTTAGAAGGGTCTTACCACCATGTCCTTAGAATGTACTTAGTTGGTACTAGAAAGTCTATCAACAACTTGGTGTTAAAGGTCTCTTCTTTCTCCAACAAATTTTAATCAAAGGAAATTTATGCATAAGATATAGATGAAAAGGCCTCACTTGTGTGACTCCTTATCACCCACTAAGATCTGTCAGTGTTCCGCAGGATCCAGTCGATAGTCTCTACACAAGGGAAAACAGGCAGATGCAAGGCCACTTTGTGGATCTAAGACCTCTTGATATTAATGTACACATTGAAGTATTCATGGTCTTTAGGGATGTCCTTCTAAGAAAAATTGGCATATAGGCTGAACCATGAAATATTGGTGGCTTTGTTGAGATTACAGGAAGTGTCTCGGTACATAGGAGGTGATGGTCCTTAATAGATTTCATGAGCACTTATCTCTACACTTTTATGGGAGGGCTTGGCTAGAGGAGGCGCCATTTCTCCATAGAAAGAGGAAATCGAAATGAACTCAAGGTTGTCGTCACTTGGCATGTCAAAGAAGAAATCCTATAGTGAGAGAGATGACATGAATAATGTAGAACAGAAAGAAAATCATGAATAGATGTTTAGAGTACTGACAAAAGTCTCAGGCCAAAGTCTTTCTTAGATGGAGGTCGTTGGGTTGCATGACAGAGGAGGTTGAAAGAAACAGGGATTCAAAATCAGTGACATGGCGACATGGGTTGACTAAATTGTAGACTTGAACAAGTCGTAATGTTGTGGAGCTCACCGGAAGGAGAAGTCGTAGAGTCACACAAGTCGTAGGTTGTGTAGATCACGAGGTCGGATAGGTTGCTGGGTTGACTGTCTTACAAGTCTTGATTTTAACCTATCGCAATTTTCACGTCACACGATATGTTCTTCAAGGAATTCCTGTGGGGAAATTAATCTTAGAATGAAACTTTTGGGACCTTCTTGGATCCTAAAACCTAGATAACTGAGATACATAAGTGAATGGGTCAAATGTTGGCTAGATTTTTGGGACAAAGGAGCAACTAGCCGAAAGAAAGGATGGAGAGTTTCAAGGGAAGAATGAGCTCATAGGAGTAAATGAAACCAAATAAAACCCTCCCCATCAAGGAAGGTGTAGGGTCGCATAGGTAGAGGAGGATAAATGGCACAAAAAAATGATTATAGGAAGAGGAAGGGGCACCCACCTAAAGGAGTCACGTGCCTTGCCTAGCCACCTAACCTTCTCTCTCACTTGAGCACCCCACTGAAATGACAAATGAACCAAGTGGGAAGGTGATTTAAAAATAAAATCCACACCTATAAGGTCATTTGATCGCACTAATCACTAGGTCGTATCGATCGCTGGGTCGCACTGGTTTCAGGTCACGAAGAGTGTCTTGAAATTATACATGACTTGGCGATGTAGCGACCTCTAAGGTAAAGGTCACAAGGTCACAAAACAAGAAGGGTCCCATTTTTTAGGATGAAAATAGGATTTCTTTGTGACTCAGTGACCTCAGGGTGAGAGTTCGCCAAGTCACAAGATAGTGAAGGTTGCACAATTTCAGGCTAGTTAGTTGCTAAGGTGTGACCTCCCGACTTCACTTAGTCAAGGAATAGCTCTAGAAAAGGAGGTCATCAGTTGCTATTTTTCAACTAAATAAGAGCCAATTTTGTTCAACCGGTGACTTAAGCAGGAGATGAACCTTGAGTCTTACGGGATTGGATTTTTTTGGGGGGGTCTCAAGGAGACTTGGCTTAATAACAGGATGTTGGGGTGAGACTGAGAGGTGAGTGAAAGATACAAACTTGGTGTAGGCATCGTGAAATTTTGAAATAGGGGGAAATTTGGTGGGGGGGTTGTTGCAGCAACTACAACACTTTGTTAGGACTATACTTATTCTAATAATATTTCCAATAATTGAAGTACATACTCCATGGAAAATCAATTTTCCTATACCACAGGGTTATGCATATGGATGCAATTATTTTTAAGATCATTAATTTAAATAATTTTTCCAAGCTGTAAATTGAAGCTTCAAGTATTAACTTCATTTCACAAATTAAGGGTGAGATCAGTTGGAATAGTTGGCTATACCTAAATCAAACCAAAGTATGAAGATATTCTTGAAGCACATAAAAACCAGCCATCAAATACACCTAGTCCATGGATTAATTAGCCGATTTCTATAGTTATTTTTGACCAATCGAATGAAACCTCATGTAGACCAAATCAAACAATCAAAGCACCTCCATTGTCCTACACTTCCAAACTATGGACACATTTCTTTTTCATTTTCCCCTTATTATTGTTTTATTTTTTTAATTTTCAAAGTCTAATGATTGATTTCTTTGATTTGTGTAGGTAATTTGAATGATCAAGTCCATGTAACCTCACCAACCTACTAGTGTGATGATCAGAGTAAAGATATTCATATATTATTTTCTTGGAGGAGATCCCAGATAATGCATTTTTTTCTTCATGCTCCCCATGAGGCCGGACTAACCTCATTCTTTTTTGCCTTTCTTTCTCCAAACACTGCTATATTTCTTCTTATTCATATATTCTTTTGGTTTGTTTTTCCTTCCCTATATCTTCCTTTGAAGACTAGATCCCCTAAGGGCTACAGGAATCAAGCAATATTTGGCTATATGGACCAAGTTATCATAAATTTAACATCTTATATGTCTAAGAAATAATGGAAATGGATGCCTATTACATTGAATATATTTATGGCCAAAATCATTACAACAATAATAATATCCATGAAAGACATTTTGTACCTGGAGAATGATGGGGATACATTCCCTTGACTAACTTCTTGAGATTTATCCATATTTGACTGTTTCTTTTGCTGGGAAGGTTTTGTCATTTTTCTTCTACAACTTGCAAAAATGTGTCCAAATTCTTCGCAGTTAAGACACTTAACATTTTTCATACTTATTCATGTTCTATTCTTCGCCTCTTGATTTTGATGGTGGATGGATTCATTGCTCCTATAATTTTCTGCTTTGGTTTTTTCACTAGTAGCCTTCTTGGATCTACTCTCTTGTATTTCGACTTCCAATATTTTACAATACGTGATTTATTTATCCTAAATTCCAATCTCCACTTCAATCTTCCTTTATTTTTCCAATTGGTTTTCAAGATCAAAAATTTCTACCTTCAATGCATACTCTCTCTCTCCTCAAGAATTTGAAGAAGTTTCTTCAATCTTTGTTTTCCCCCGAGAGCTTCTCAATTAATATTGCTTGATATTTATTTTCTGCTTCAAGATATACTATTTTTTTAAGTTCTTCACCTTCAGATTCCTACACTAGAAAAACACCTTCCTCACCTCTTGAGGAATCAACATCAAAACACCGATCATAATCCTCTTCAATAACTCCAAAATCATCATCACTAGATTGATTAAAAACATTACTTTCCATACCTTTCACCAAATGGAGAGGGCCATCAAGTTTTGTAGCACTCTTAACCTATTTGCAGCTCTTCGTTTTCTGAGATTGTTTCCTCTTATGCTTCACCATGGCCCAAGATTTGCTCTCAAGCGGTCGGGCTTCACTTAGAGAAACCCTCTCTGATACCAATTGTTGGAATTGATATCACTACTGAGAAGGGGGGTGAATCAGTAGTGTGATGATATATTAACAATTTAAATTTTTTTACTAAAACAATAAAGGATCTATAACCCATCAACTAACATAAGAAATCACCATAAAATCAAATGAAAACACCATGAACAACATCAAACATGTACACAATACTGGACACAAGGTTTTATGGTGGAAAAACCTCTATATGGAAAAAAAAACCCACCCGATGTTGTTGCTAATCAAATCTTCTATTATGATGAACAAACCTTTATATAGAGGAGATACCACCTAGTAGCTGGAAGACTTGATTACTAAGACAGTCTAATAGAAACATTAATTGGAAGGAATCTCCTCTCATGACTCTATGAACAACCATTCACTGGAATCCACCACAACTAATGAGCCTCACCCAACTCTACCGGACTCTTGAGAAAGTGATTTCTGTACTAATCCATCTACTAGAAGGCCACCACCTTATCTACACACTTCCTGTTATGAAGCCTCAATCCCTTCAACACCTCTGTGTGAACCACGTTTCATGCATTTTCAAATTGGGCTCTCAAACCTACTCAACATTAGAAACTCAGTAGCTTCACCAATCTAAAAATGATAATCTGATATGCACACACTACTCAACACAACTACAAGTATACAATATGCTAGATAGAACACTGCAACACACTCCCACTCTCACATCCACAATCAATCCACACATTCACTCAAAATAATAATAAGAATATATGTCAAAATATCCTCAATAATCTCTAAAAGTGAAAACCATAGGAAAATAGCATGGTTATCCCAATATCATGAACAATTGTACAATCGTAATCTCCAACTCAATAACGCTGGTAAATACCATGGACACCTATACCATGGCAATATCCAGGTCAATACCATGAGTAAATACCATGGTTATTCCAATACCATGGACCCCTATGCCATGGTAGTCTCCAAGACAATACCATTGGAAGATACCATGATAATACTAATACATGTAATACCAATACCAAGTTCTGACCTGGACCACACACAAACCAAGACCTTGGTAATGCCAATAAGAAGAATACCTATACCATGGTAATCTCATGTTCCAACCTGCTCCACATACATACTAAAACAAATCATCACTCCAGCACAACAATAACATCAACAATGTACATACCACACATACATCTATAAAACATGCCTAGGTTCACATCAATGCCAACCAAAAATCATTACAACCAACAAAAACATCATCAATGCCAAATTGCCTTACTATATTTTGCTACAAATCCTTCTCCACTCTCTTTTTTCAATTCCACATATTGCATTTCACTCAAACTTTACCCATTCATTTTCCCAACAACATGCACCCTACTATCACCTCTAAATCACACTCAACATTATCCATAACCACGACTAGAAGAATTCCTTATTTTGTATCCTCCCATTGATTCCTTTCATATTTTTCTTCATTTACACCCTTTCATTTTGCAAGGCCAAATGATAAGCCTTGTCTAATTACTACAACTTCTCCACAGGTATCTTCCTTTTAATGGACAACTTCAACTTGTTCATAAACAACATGCTCTATTCCTCACTATTTCGTATAAAACCAACTCCCATGGCGAGGCTACAAAATTCCTAAAAATATTCTTCTACACTTTTATCATTTTTCCTTAAATTCTCAAGTCTTCTCTTCATTTTCAAAATATAATTACAATATGCAAACATACCTCTTGATTCTATGACCATATTCTCCAAATTTTATATCTTGTCCTTGCCTCTCTATTTATTATCCCACTTTAGTTGCTTCCACCAATTATATGCATGGATCCTTTATTTTTCATGTCAAATTTCATTCTTTTTGGGTATTTAACTTTGTTGCACTCAAAATATTGATGCACTTGTTCAACCCTTTTCATGAATTATTCTATATCTAGGCTTTCATAAAACTTAGGCATCTCCATCTTGACTCAATGTTGATACACATCTCCTCTCCATATCCATCATTTGTTTGGATTACTTTGGTGACGATCCTTCCTTTCCTCTAGGTCATTTTGAACATATTCATCCTCTTCATCTTTTTTGTTCTATTATTTAAATTTCCTTTTTGTCTAGGAATTTTGTCTTCTTCAATATCTAATTTTCCATGACCTCTACCTTGTGCTAATAAAGATTGGATTTGTATCTCCTCTTACAACATCTATGCAATATTTCAACTAGAGGAATGATTTACTCACTTTTTCAAGTAACTCTACCAAGCTTCATACCCATGCTAAATTCACTTACACTTCTTCTTTTCTCTATAATAATTTTCTCACGGAAGCCCCCTTTTCCACATAGATACAATTTTACACAACTGCCTTATTTCATTGGAACTATGCCATTCCCATAAGATTATATTTTCCATAAAACTACTTGATGTTGAGAGGTCATTAAATATTACAATATCATACACAGAGATCGAAATGTCTGCACAAATATTATAATTCAATGGAAAAGAAACATAAACAAACCAAACAATAACTAAACATTTAGCAAAAATAACATCACGGAATAGCTAAATATCCTTTGAACACTCACAAACTCCATATTTGTGGTTGTTCTCTTTGACTTTTGGCCTTACAACTGACCTAACTATTCGAACTCCAAGTACAATGCTTCATATTCTAATGGTTAAAAAAATGTTATCATCAAAAAATTGATCATCTAGCCTAATTTACTAGATGGATCGAAGTACACCATGTAAAGCCAGTTTTACCATAGTAAAATTGCCTTCACTGTGAGAAATTACTTAGTAAACCACCTTTGTTAAGTAATTTATAGTTAAACCTATGAAGAATAATTAAATAAATCATTATTTATTTGATCTTCTTCTAGGAATAATTAATTAAACCATTGTTCAATTATTATTCCTTGTCATATTTGACCCAATCATGAAAAATCAATAGATAAATCATTGATTATTTTATTTTTCTCTAAGAATAATTAATTAATCACTAATTGATGATTAATCTTTGTCAAATTTAGCTAAATCCCTTAGGAATAATTAAATAAATCACTATTTGTTTTTTATTCCTTAACTAATTCCTTGAGATGATAAATAAATCATTTATTATTTATTATTTCTAAATAAAAGTTTAAATACTTTTTCCCTCCTAACTAAGTATAATAAAACATTCCAAGTGGTTATTCCAAGAATGGGATCAATAATATTTTATTATTGCTCATTATTCGAGGATAACTCAATATTTTATTATAAATAGAAGGATTTTCCATTCATTATTGACTTTTGATTATTTTCATTGTTGTAGTCATTGTGGTAACTTTGATTATTTTCATTGTCGAACACCATATTTTTGCTAGGTTTATAAATTATAGAGGAGAAATACTCTACACAAGCTGAGGACGTTTGAGGATAACCAAGAACCCATCCCATAGAGGGGGACTGGTAACATTTATTTGTTCCCTTCACAGGTGTTATAATAAAACTATTCTTTGTATATCTGGTTTCCATTGGATGATTGGAGTTATTATTCTTTCTTTTTGTTGTTTACCTATGATTACGGCATAGATTAGGGCTTTGGCAGGTTTTGTTTCTATCAGTTGTTGTGGATCTACCAAGTTTAGTAGCCATTTATATTGTTGATATTGTTTTTCATCCACAATCTTAAGTGGGTTCATTTCATACATCTTTGACAAGAAAACACTACAACAAAATTAGCGACTCCGCTGGGTTTTATACTTAAGATCCAGAAACCTGGGTGACCTTTGATTTTCATCTTAGCGTTTCTTCTTTTTTCAATTATCTTAATGTTTTCTAGTTTTTTATCCCTAGATCTGTTAAATTTTTTACTTCCGCAAGCTTTCTGGTCATTTCCGCAGGTCACAGGAACCAACCATGAAAAAGGTGAATTTTTTTTTCTGAGATTTGCCGATTGGGATCCATAGAGAAGAAATCACACTTTTTGGCCCAAAAGTGTGATCTAGAGGCCAGAGTACACTTATCAGCACAAGAAGTGCGATCCCAACTGGAAAACAGGTCAATACCTATGATTTCTGGGTTTTAGGGTTTGTCTCAGACATATTTTTGGGTTTTACTGGGAGTTGTCACCTGGGTTGTCCGATCTCTTTATCATCCTGCAAAGGCCTTGATGTACTCTAATTTACTCATCGAAGTCAAATTTAGCCCCACCTAGGGCTTATAGTATGCTTCCACCTTTATAGGAGGAGTTTAGTTGAGTGAGTAGTCTGAGTTTCTGTAGCACTTTCAACCACACTTTCCAGATCTGTACCATTATTTTTTAGACCTATAAAGATAGGTTGTCACCATCCATAGTTTCACATTTAAACTTGTTTGGTCATTGGCTTTAGGGTCCCATTGGTTGCCCTAGGTGTTTCACCCATCTCCCTATCTTTTTCAGTGATCTTCCTCTCTGGTTTTTTGTTGTTGCTACACCACTTTCCAGTAGCTTAGTGTCACTTGATCCTAGTCACACTAAAATTTAGATCTCTTGACCATTTTATTGTGTTTTCTATCGATTTAGCCACCAACCAGCACAGTGTTTTCAAACCCAGTTTTGGTGGGGTTTAGTTAATTGTTTTGTTGTTCATTTTCTGTTGTTAATTTCAGTTTATTTTCAGCAAGATTTTTTATTTTTTACAAACATGATCTGGGATTAATCAATAAATACATTTGCACACACAAGAACACCTTAAGGGAAGGGTTCTTGGTTTACACCACCAAGCCAAGACTTAGCATAATAAATTTATCTCCCCTCAACCAGACAAATGCATATTGTTTATCTCCCTTCACCATTTTTGTGTCACGTGTACCTTACCACCATTGCGCCACCAAGGCATTTGTCGTGGAGACTATTAGGCCTTCACCCCTAGTTCCACTTCGGCATATTACCCCTCCCCATTAGGTTCGAGTTCATTGCCCTCTGATTCCCCATACAAACTCTTCTCCTGGTTCTCCTGATTCCTCATCTGATTCCTAGCCTCCTTCACTGCATATCGTCACCATGTTTGTACCCACAATTGGTGCAGGAACCCAACTTGGTGTTGGCTCCAGTTCTATCCCAATGGTCACTTCAAGTGGAATAGTCTCAGGAACCATTCCGACAGCCCCCATGCTCCCATTTATGGCTGGGTTAAGTCTACCAAATTTTAGCCAGTTAATAAATGATCCCATACACCATGATTTTGGTTGGCCTTCTATGCTGACTAAGCTACCCTCATACATCCCAAAGTTCGAGGGTAATGCTGGAGAGGATCCTACCAACCATATTCAATCCTTCAACATGTGGTGTTCATCCAACTCCATTACTGATGACTCCATTCATCTTCGTCTATTCCAATGCACACTCGCTTGAGACACTAAAAAATGGTATGTAGACCATCCCACCACATCTCATTTTGTTTTCGTGACACTTGCTAAAGCATTCCTCTCATATTTCCAGTTACCTCTCCAGTACGACACTTGTACGAAGCTATTGACCTCATTCCGTCAGTGCTCTGCCACTCACTTATCTGACCATGTTCAAGAGTGGCATCGAAGGAGGAGCACATGCCGTACCCCACCCTTCAAAGACCATGTCTATCTAGATTGGTTTCTTAGGAGCCTTTTAGCACCCATTGGAAAATATGTCATTTCCTCAGACCGAGGAAAAATATCTCCAAACGGATCTAATATATGACCTAATTTATGTGCAATCTGGTTATTTCTATACTGTCATTCCAAACCTCCCTTTTCCTAGAAATTCCAATGCACCGAGGGCATCTCACACTACCAATAGTATCATTAGAACCCTTTCACACCTTTCGCCATATACTCTACAAAGTTATGGCTATCCGCAGGGGGCACCAGTTCCTCCAATATTTATGCCCTTCCTGCTAGCAACATGTTTTCAAGGCCTCAACTTGTCTACCAAACTGTTTCTCCTCCTTATGCATAGTCGAGTGGTCCATCCCCTCAAGCATTAGTGTCATAGCCTCCTATGCATCCTCAGCCCTAATAGCCACCACCCCCTTAGGGTCAAGTGTTTCCACACACGAGTGCAACCAATCCCAAAAATTCAAAGAAAAAGTATAAGGGGAAGGGTTACAAGGGTAACCAAGGTAATCAAGCTAATCAACCTAGTGAGCCCCAGGGAAACCAGCCTAACACCAGCAACCAGCAACAAGGCATCTAACCCAAGAAGAACAATTCTATTCATATGAATAATCCTTGTGCATGTTGTGGTGTACATGGCCATTATACACACAAGTTTCTTTTCTTACCCTAGATGCGCCATATGTGGGAAGCTAAAGCAACTTCTAGACGCCAGAAATTGCCTCAGAATCCTGTGCCATCTTAACTGGCAGTGCTCAAAAATCCTTTCCCTCAGCAAGGATTTTTTGCTGCCTACCCTCAGGTAGGTCAAGCATCCCACCCTCCAACCTTTTGTTCCTGGTGTTTACAAGATCCTTGTGATGAATTCTGATGAGGTTAATCCCTCAATATCAACCTACAAACTCAGTCATGTTAATATGAGAACCCATCAACTTCATCCACCATTGAGTCTGAAACAAAAGCATTTGTTGAGCCACTTATGACACCAAATGGTCTATTACAGATCCCTTAACCTAAATTTGAGGCCATTCCTGAGATCCCCAATGGACCATTATGCTTTAATCGACTTGTAACCGAGTTGTCCATACATACAATATAATAGAAGACCTGGTGCAATCACCTGCTGCCATGTTGACGCTGGAAGTCCTCCGGTCATGTCCATCTCAAAATAAAGCTCTACTGGCTGCCTTGGGTGAAGTAGATCCTTCCGATGATCGTTTGATTGTCTTCCTCGTTGATACATCAGAACATCCCCCATTTCCTTCATCTGTTGCTTTCCAGATACCAGTCCGAGTCTGTAATGCCATCATCTCCCAATGCATTATTGATGAAGGTGCATCCAAATGTGTGATCTCTACTACTGTTTGGAAAAAAATTAAGCCACATGAGTTTTTTGCCTCCACCATCACTTTGCATGCTTGGGATGGATACTCCTCCCAACCCCTTGGCATGTACTGCAACTATCCAGTGACCCTTGTGGGCAAGACTGTCCATGTCGACATTGAAGTCATTGATTACCCTTTGGATTACAACATTCTCTTAGGTCATAGTTACACATATGCCATGTCAACCATCGCATCTACGGTGTTCCACAAGATGTGCTTCCCCCATGAAGGAAAGATCGTTACCATTGATCAGTTCACTTACTACGAGCCAAAATTTGTGACCTACCCTTATTCCATTATCTCGTTAATGTCAGATAAGAAGTCTTCACCTCCCCTCACTGGTATTTCACCCAGAGTCTATCAAGACTCCTCATTATTGGGTGCTTTCCCTGGTCCTCCCCCTCCTATATCATAGCCTAACTCTATGAGTGCTTTCATGTTAAAAGTGTCATGTGTTGCTCTCAAACAGTCGGGTACATCTTGTTAATATCCATCTCCTCAATGCCCTATTTTTTCCATCCCAGCCGAGCCCTCTGGATCCACCCCCTCAGGGCCTCCTCTGTTTGTGGGTGCCTCTCCTATGTTTCCACTAGGAACTATTCCTCCAAGGCTCCACCATCCAGGAGCTATTCCACTGAGACATTACCCTACAGGCCAGATACCTTTCTTATTCCCCCCTCCAGGAGTATTTTTTGTCCGTGTCATGGATTCACTGGTCCTTCCTAACATGAATTTCGGGATATATGGTACATTAATCCCCATGCAAGAATTTTTCCTGGCCAGCTAAGACCTTATCATGCTTTGACCTCAGTCCAACTAGTCCCTACAGCCCCTAACACTGCTTCAGTTCCATCACAACCTCAACATGAACCCACTCCTATTGCGAAAGCATTCAGATAGGGGGGCAAAGCTAAGAGGAAAGAACCTAAGGACAAGTATCCCCAAGCTACTCAAGCCCCTAAGGCCCCAAATCCGTCACCTCTCAAATATCCCTGAAGTCTATGTTAACTTACCGAGACCACCTAAGAAACTAAAAACGTTGCGCACAAACCACCCTTGTGCCTTGTGTGATCATCATGGTCACTATTCCCATGGTTTCCCTCATCTCGATGAATTTTTCGATTTACTTAAAGAGATTTGTGAATACAAGGCCACTCATAGTGGAACCCCTACTCCTCTACCCATGGATTTGGATACCCCTAGTCAACCAGAACATGGGGACTCTGGATCCACCCCAATGTCGAGATGTCAAACACCACAGGCCATAAGCTTTACCTGTATAAATTTTGAATAATAAACACATATTCAGTGGAGATTAACCTGATCATGTACTATTGCGGAATACATACACAATACATAAGCTCCTCTACATTGATTATCAATATAGTAGCATCAATAATAATAAAACATCAAGAGCATGCACACATTAACACAATATGTAACCCGAGGAAAGCTTACAGCTGAAAAACCCACACTATCTGTATATTAATGATTGAGAACATGTAACATTACAATAGTCAATACT
>APFE031456788.1:3160-28039 GCA_000404065.3 Pinus taeda
TGTAATCTTTTGCTTTTTTCCCTTACCTTTTGTTTTGCCTCCTCCTCCTCTTTTTTTATCTCTTTATTTATTTAACTTTAGATCTTCTTTTAATGTTTTTCCTTTTTTTTTTTAACAAATTCTTTTTTTCTACCCTTTTTATGTATCTTTTTTATCCTCCACATCCTTTCCTTTAGAAGATTCTCCTGTTGTAGGATTGGATCCATTCATGTTTCTCAGGGATTCTACAACATTGTAGTAGTTTTTTATTCGTTCTTTGTCTTTCTTGGTTTTTAACTAGTAATACCATTCATATTTACATTTGGAACAATGTGTTAATACCATTCCCCTTGGGTCATATCTATGGAAGTCCAGTCTCCAAACTTGAATAAATCTATGTTAGTAGCTTATGCCTGTGTTTCCTTATAGTTTTTTATAGTGTACATCCCTACCTAAAAGGGATATGTAGACAATGGTTCCTTTTTCAATCATGTCAGCATACCATTGACACCTTAGCCATTTGACATGCAATTTATTGTAAAATTATCTTGTCGATCATGAATAATGGGAGATGGTGTCGAGGTTTCCATAACCTAAAAACTCTAATATGCATCAACTCTGGTGGGGTGAACAATTCATCAACTTCATGTAATACTTCCTTAGCATAATCTAGCATACATGGTGAATCATAATCAAATAGGATATGGAAAGTGATAATTTCAAGGATGGAAATTTAACTTGAAGTTTAAAAACTTTGGAAAATCTAACTAGTCCTTGATATATAAACTATAAAATGTTTGGCGATATTTTTGTAAAATAATTGAATTTCTAATGATTTTATATAGTCTCTATAAAAAAATTCCAATTTTTATGGTAGATTCCTATTTTATAATATAAGATTTGGTCAAAATAATATTTAAAAAAAAGTGGACATTGGTGAATCTTTTTTTTTTTTTGAAAAAACATGGAAAATTAGCCCACGCGCCAATATTAGCCCCTAAAATTTTCCTAGATATGTAACAATGGTGAATGAAGCCCTCCACCATATTTGTATATGATGTTGTATGCTAGCTATCCCATAACTCCTTGTAGTAAATATGCACAAGTCGAATGTTTGAAGTGAGAGCCCATCCCCACCCTATCACCTCAAACTTACAACTAACACATATGCCATCAAGTAGGTAGGAAGCTACGTGGAATTTTTGTTGCTTCCCTTCTACTATATTTTGAACATTTATTACATTGGATTAGATGGATGTGGAAATAATCTCATCCTAATTGAAGTTGGCCCCATCATCTGAGCATGTATACACAAGTGGAACCAAGCTCTCCTCGAAGAAATTTGTTGTTGCCACACCATTTAGTCTACAACACATAACCATGATCATCTGATATGCTCTTCTAAGTGACTTTGTTTTACATATCATGTTATGTCTACCTCTAAACTTGTTGGGTTATTACCACCAATTCCTTCTGATACCTTTGTTGTTTACATTAAACTTCTTGTAACTAGCTACTAAGAACGTGATTGGGTGTTTTGGCAACTTGTAGTATTCATCTATCCAAGGATAAGTAAGTGCAACAAATTCATTTCCATGGCTACTTATGATGGTCATCTATTTAATATCAATGCACTTGCCTATCCACTCTATAGTCTCACCACATGGAAACGTTGTTGGGTGAGAAGCCACTTTATATAAACATGATTTTATGACATTTTGAGACACATTGATGTCCTCCTTCCCATTGGGATATTATCTCCTAGTAAACGGTTTATAGAATTCATACCATTCTAGAGAAATGGATTTATCAATATAGCACTTTTGTATCAGCATAAGTGGGCACTAATGTGATGGGACTTTCTTCGAAATCTACCTAAATAGGTTCTTTTATAGGTGTTCTCTTAGGAGTAGTCATCTCTTTAGATGATGATATGATGAATAACTACAAATCAATTGAACCTAAAAAATCAAAGATATTCATTAGAACAGATGAACTAGAAAGCTTTGTTTTCTGCATTTACTATGGCTTCGTGCTACGGCCCAAGAGCCCGCCTACACTTCACCCAATTTCAGACTTGGTGTACAATGTAAAAAAGAAGTACAGTCTTAGGCTAAGAGATGTGTTTTTCCGCCAATCAAGATTGTGATGTTATATGACTTAATAATGCGCCATAGTGTCGATGTATGGCAACTCAACTATGAAATACATAACAAAATAATATCACATGCAAAGTGAAACAAATGTGTCATAGAGAAACACTTAAGCCTAGACTAACAAACCAATATGTTATGTGATGCAGGGATGGATTATGGTGTGATTGTGTATCACAGTGCAAAATTTCATGGCATGATGAGTAAAGGGTTTTCACTGTAGCACAATATTAAAAATTAGATTGATAGACAAAATTGTGATGCGACATGTAAAGAGGTGTGACACTTCAATATGAAACGTGATGTGTGCTACACAAAATGGTAATGCAACGATGTGATGTGAAATCACAATGCACCAACAAGGGGAAATAAAAAGTGGCTACGTGTTGGAGATTGTAATAATATTGATTTATATATGTATATATGTGGAAGGTGAAGGTTGGACATACGAATGATCACATGAAAATAGGGTGACACTTATGGTTTACTAACAAAACATATGCAAGAGAAGCATGTGCAATACATATTTGCAACATGGCGTGGGTGGGTACGATTGTTAAAACTCCAAGTGACGCAACACAAGATGGAACGGCAAGGATATGCTACCAATTGACATGGTGCAAGAGAGAAAGGAAGGATTAAAATGACATAACATGGTCAAAATGAAATGGAAGGGGGTGATATACGTTGTTATTCCACTATGGAAAGTGCATGGAATGGGGTGGTATACAAAATGAATTGTAACAAAAAAATTGTGATGCATGATTGTGATGTGATGGAATGCACGATTGCGATGTGCCATTCACTTTTTCAAATTTTCTATGTTAAAAGCTTC
Organism: Pinus taeda; assembly: GCA_000404065.3. Taxonomy (NCBI): domain Eukaryota; kingdom Viridiplantae; phylum Streptophyta; class Pinopsida; order Pinales; family Pinaceae; genus Pinus; species Pinus taeda. The sequence continues at coordinate 6,128 of APFE031456788.1, forward strand.
CCATTTATTATAGCTCTAGGGTATGAAGAATGGTATTAGGGTCTAGGTTACATAAATTTCTTATATTTTTGGATGAGGTGACCCTAAATTTTGCTCTTGTAAAAAAAATATAGCCTGGTTGTTATAGCTACTATAACACCTTCTTGATGAATTTTTGTCCTTTGTTTCCAACAAATTATTTTCATTATTAATTTGCATGAGTAATTTTTCACTGTGGTCCCTGAAGTAAGAAATATCTTTATTTTTGTCTGCGATAGTTTTTCCAACTTCTTTTTGCATATTTTGCATTAATTTTTTGTTTTCTTGACGAGTTACTTTTGAGATATCTTTTATGTCCTCTAGTGTTATTAAATCTAGCTCTAATGTAATTTCCATGGGGGCTTCACTATGGGAGAAATACCATAACACATGCATTCATATTGGGGGATATATATTGAGGAAAAAATGACATAATATATTGGGGGATATATAAGGGTAAAGGATTTTTATATTAGCTGGTATAAAAAAGGGAGTTCAAAGTTAATGAAAAATTAAAAAGGGGTATAAAAAATGTTAATGAAAAAATGGATACCTACAATATCTAGTGAAAATAGGGGTTTTTTTAGTTTGGGAAGGTGTATTAGTTTTGTATTGGTAGGGGGTTAAATAATGTGATTTTTAGAGATATTTTCCAATATGTAGTCAAATTAAGGGTACTGCTTAGTATGCCACGAACGCACATGATATGTCAGAGGATCAATGAGTGAAGCCCCCATGGTAATGTGTTGTAGTTTTATTTTATTTTTCTTTTTGTAGAAAAATCTAAAAAACTTCATATTTAAGATGGACTCTAGTGATTCCATAGAGGGTGAACCCAAAATAATGTCTCCCTGATTGTTTATAGGGATCTAATAGAAATTTGTGATAAAAATGTATAATGCCTAACGTTTAATTGCAAATCAATTATGTCATATTGTTTTGTGTCCTAGTGATCTATTTTTTCAATTATATTTGACTTGGGAATCACAAATTATTTAGTGAATTCAAGGCTTATATAATTATTATTTTAACCTGGAACCAGAGAAATAATCATAGCTTTTCTGCAATAATCACCTTAATTCTAAATAGCACAAAGGCATAACAATATGAAGTTTTCGAAAATCTTCCTTTCTCCCCAATTATAAACTCCATTTTGTTTTTTGTTAATAATTTAGATCAAAAGATGCTCTAGATATGAATTTTATGTATTCTTTCATAGTGAGTGAATATACAAAGTGTGAAAGACTCACATCTTCAAGATTCATTTTAATTTAAACTTAATGTATTCCAATATCTAATGTTTGACAAAAAATGATAATGATTTTCTAAAATTTGTTGTGATGTTGACAACTATCATATTTTATAAAACCTCTTATGTTTGACAAACAATAATAATGATTTTCTAAAATTTGTTGTGATGTTGACAACTATCGTATTTTATAAAACCCCATATATATATAATTTCCTTGAGATTTTAAATATATATCCACTTACACATCTTTAATTGTTTGATAATTTATTCACATAAAATGTTAAAATTGATCTTTCACATAAAAAGAGATTTGTATTTCTTTTGCTTTTCTTTACCTTGTTAAGAGAAAAATAGAGGTAAAATAATTTTACACTATTATTTTAAAAACAAATCATAATACATATTTTTAATAATTTTTTATTAAACCTAAGTTTCATACTTATAATCATTAAACTTTCACAAAATTTAAAACATTCCTATGATCATCATATACTCATAAACACGTATCCTTCATAAAATCTAAAACAAACATGCTCGAAAACAAATATTTCGAGTTTAGTTAATATTGAAGTTGAAAATGATGAGTTCTTATCCATTACTCATCTCTCGAAATTACATATAAACTTTGTTAAAGATACTTATTTGCATTTCTTTATCCACATAAAGAAGGGATTAGTTGTAAATCTAGCCTTTGAAATTTTCTATTTGTAAATATAGTCTATGGAATTTGCCAAAAGAGTATTTGTGGTGAGTACCTTCCAAAATGCCTCATATTGAATACCCTAATTTCTCACAGAAAGTGGGTTTGAAAATAAAGAAATAAATAGTTGGGTTCTTTTTATTAACCTCTAAAGTAAGAGAATATTGAATCTTTTAAGAAATTCCATATAAATTCTCATTATAAATACTAGATACCAATTGATCATTGGATTTCAAATATAATAATAACAATTATCGGATTTCAAATATAATAATAACAATTTAACAATTTATGAGAGTTTCACATGGAGGAAATGTTTTTTGGAATACCCTTCATTTTGCCCTACTTATTTTGATTTCAAGAACCATACTTATGGTGAACAAAATACATAATCAAGGTAAAGTATATTGTTATCTTGATTTCAAAGACAATACTTATCTTGATTTCAAGAACAAAATACATAATCAAAGTAAAAATACATAATCAAGGTAAAGTATATTGTGTTAGTATATACTGAAATAACAAAATAGTGCCATTTTTTAGCACACACAATTATTAAGGAGTGCTATTTTACAAGATTGTTTCAAGTGAGACATAGTTGCATATTTATTTTGTAAAAGAAATTTAATGGAATTAAAGATGATATAGATAGGAATTTGCAATCTAGTTCATAAAGATTTAATTGTTTTGTTTAAAAATGTAATGTAATAAATTAAATAATGTTTTTCAGTACAAATCACATAAGAGAAATTTTTGGCTAACGCGTTTCCAACTAACAAGTGTGGTGGTTCATCATTTAACAAGTGTGGTTCACCATTGATAAACCAGATTTATTAGTTAGAAACGCGCCAAAAATTTCTCTTATGTAATTTCTACTAAAATTTAATTTTAATTAAAATTATATAATTAAATTATTTTTTTGCCTGATTTTTATTTAAAATTTTAATTTATAATTATGATTATGATTTTTATCGTTTAAATATATTTTTTTCAATAATAGATTTAATATTTTTTTTGAACACCTGTATCATAAAAATTTTGACTCAAACTTGTAATTAAAAAAATATTTTCTAGATTTCAAATACAATGGCTTAGAAAATATGCCAAAAATTTCCAAAATGTGAAAAATTACACTTTGATCGATAATTTGGTACCAAATTTCAGTAATAATTATTCAAAAGTCCAAACAAAACCAATTATTTAAATCTACACATTTTTTTAAAACAAAAATTACCAGACGCTTCACATAATTTGGTACCAAGAGCCAATAAGGCATAATCAATTTATCTTTCCAGAAAAAGTAACTGAGATCCATCCGTTTCTAAATTTCCCAATCCAAACCCTTCACCAAAAATAGAAGCGGGGCATTAGTAACTCTCAATTAAATTAACCCCAAAAAATACATCGAAAACTGTACTTTCTTAAACGCGCCGAGCCTTCAAGTGAACAGAACCGGCTCTGCAATCCATACAGTAAAACGCATGCAAAAATCGTAGGGCGGATACTAAAACGAGGCCGGTCTGTAAAACCCATTCTGCAGCTCTGCCGAGCATTCCAATATTCTCAAACAATACAATCAAATCCCTACCTCAGCCGTGCCATAGCAAGATTCCAGGCAATCAAATCCCTACCTCAGCCGTGCCAGAGCAAGATTCCATGCAATCTTCCCGTTCGCTTCAAACCCACAAATCCGCCATTAAAATTATTTACGGTACTTGAATCAATAGCAGTTTCACGGTAGTCTTTGGGTAGTTTAATTGATTATGGCTATAAAAATGATATGTAAGAGGAGATTCAAGAATCAAATCTCTATGGCTAAAAGTTTAAAGTTCAAATCTGATCAAATCTCTATAGCTATAAAAGTAATACGTTATGGGCGAGAAGAGTTCAAATCTCATGGCTATAAAAAATAGTTTGTTATGTGTAAAGAAATTCAAAGCTCAAATCCCATATACATGTGCCTACTAAAAATACAATAACCACCTAAAAAAATACAATGGTAGCGATTGAAAAATATAAAACCAACCCTAGCCAATTCCTCTGCATAAAGTCTGACCGCTCAAACCTTATTCACCATTCTTGATCCTGCCCAATAACAGAGAACCAATACTGAAACAGAAAAACAATACAAAAATTGCAAACCCGCTGTAAATCGACTCAATTGAAGTCATCTTGAGAGGCTTCAACGTCGAGAGGATCTTGAGGACAGTGAGACTGAATGCAGTGGCAAAAGGAACATCCCAAAAGCACAACCAGAAGGAGAATCACAACCTGTGCAACGCCCATTTCTGTAAAAGATAAAGCTACAGAGCCTTCCCCCTCCTCCCCCTCATAGAAAAGGAAACCGGGGGTGCCTTGAAGGTTCGTCGAAGATTCCAGAAAGGCCTGAATGCTTCTGACCCACGTTTGTCGTCGCTACTGGTTTACAAGTTCAAATTTCGAATTTGGGCGGGGCGGGTTTACAAGTTCAAAGTTCAAATTTCGAATTTGAATATAAATAAATGGTGTTAATGCGTACAATACTGATTCCACCTGATACATCATTTCGTATACAGTATTTATCATCAATCGAGCTGGCGTCTTGTGTTTCGTATGAGGACATTTCATGGCCATCAATATCAGCGTTCGCGTTTCAATGACCATCAATACAAAAGATGGATGAGCATATCATGAACATCCCCATAACTATTAACCAGAAAGCGTTCGCCTAAAAATTAGGTACACTGATTGACTGTTACATATATGTCAGAGTCTTTTTCCCATGTACGGATGTCTTTAGAGGGTGTATTATGAGGACATTTCATGGCCATCAATATCAGCGTTCTCGTTTCAATGACCATCAATACAAACAGCCAGATGGATGAGCATATCATGAACAGCCCCATAACTATTAACCAGAAAGTGTTCGCCTAAAAATTACGTACACTGATTGACAGGTACATATATGTTAGGGTCTCTTTATCATGTAAGGATGTAATTACGTACACTGATTGACAGGTACATATATGTTAGGGTCTCTTTCTCATGTAAGGATGTTTTTAGAGGGTGTATTAATGGGTCTATAGAGTGGAAACTGGAAACTTTTATTTCCAACCCCATAAAAAAGTAAATGCTTTCTGATATGCAAGGCAAATAAATAGCCCTCACTCTAATCAAGATAGCACCAGAGGGCTAAAGCTATTTACCTTGCATGTCAGACACCATTTACTTTTTTATGGGGTTGGAAATAGGAATATGCATAGAAACGGGGCAACCAATAAATCCTATGCTATTGGGTATTGAATGCATTAATAGTGACCATGAGAGTGGAAGATTCTGACAGTTGCTTTCACCTTAACCCATTTACATAATTTCTCCGTCAAACACACTTTCTCGTGAGCCGTTGCGGAAATGGGTTGGCGTATGATCCATGGCTCATGGGGATGCCAGATGATCCCATGGGAATGATGGCCAATAAATAATGTTTGCAATCATACCGTACGTAATCCAGTGTGGCGAAATTAATGTTCAAAACTCATTTGAAGTGAATTCAAATTTGAATTTCGAAGGGCGCTATTTTATTTATTCCAATATCTGGTGCTTTTAATTAATTAAGCTTTAATCGCACCCTGTTTTGTGATAACCTCCCGTAGCATCATCTTGCAGGTTTTCCATGGATTTGGCTATAGATGTTTATATTCCAGAAGATTATGTCAGAAGGCGCTGCCCAAATATATCTATGCAGAAACCAGATGACCGACTTTCTTTCAACGATGTGGAGGCCGCGATATATCTATGCAGAAACCAGATGACCGACTTTCTTTCAACGATGTGGAGGCCGCGGCCGAGAAGAAGTTCGGTATGCTGGGAAATAATATGCTAGGAAATAAGAATATGATAATCTCTGCTTCTATTAATCATAGCAATAGCAGCAGCGTCAAAGAGGACATAATTTTTAATTATTTCAATCCATAAACTCTTGCGCGACTATTTCCATAGTTCCTGGGTGTACAGCGTCGAATAGCATAGAAGTAGAATGTCTTTTCTCTAAATCGAAAAAATTGTAAACTCAATTTTGTAAGCATTTATTCATTTTTTCGCAACTACTCTTATGCATTTCTGCTTGTGTGCTCGAATGTTGAACTATTTGCTTTTTTGGGTTTCGTTGCTTTGAGAAAATTTATTAAACACTATTTTATTTAAAAGTTATAATACAAAAACAATACCATAGATTTAAACGGGACAAGTACACCGGAAGACGTAACTTGTATTTCTAACAAAATCCACGCTTATCCATGTATCGAAATTACTTGTATCCAATCCAATCCAAGCTTTTATCCATGTATCGAAATTACTTGTATCCAATCCAATCCAAGCTTGTTCCAGTTTGTTAATGAGTAATTATTGTACACTTATTGTGATTAGGGTTTTAACGGAGTTTAAGGATTGGTTCTGACTGTGAAATTATTCCTCCTATTAATTTGATAAATCATAACTTAAAATCTAATTAAGTCTCTTTAAATTATTTACCAATAATAGTTTGTGTAATAGGTAGCCATTAAACCAACATTTATACACTGGTCAATTTATAGAGTTCAAAAAATCTGCAAAGTTTGGCTTCCAAAAGAAACATCAAAGTTTTCGGAGACAATTTTTTCGTGGCATGACAAGACAGAGAATATTGTAGACCTTTCTTGGGAAATAATTCCATTTCATGTAATTAGGTTCGGATTCTGTTCTGAATTTCCCATGACCAAGCCAATGAATTCATCTCACTATTATTAGCTCTGCGCTGCATACAGCTATTAATTTTGGGAAAATATTCATATCAACAATACTTACCCAATTTCTCTCTATTAGCAGATCGCGGTATTCATGAGTGGGTTATATGCACATATATGTGCTCCAACATGCTCAGAGCTATAGATGCAACTTTCCATCTTAAATATTACTGTATTGGGGACGTAGGTTAGGGAGTTTTTTGGAAATACCTAGATTGGTGGTGATCTATTAATGGGTTTGATTAGGTTGTTTTTTGTTTTGAAAATTATAAAAATTTTAGTAATATTTAATATAATTTGGCAGAGATTTTTGTAAATCTAAATTATAGTTATTGAAATTTCAAAATTTAAAATACCCATAAATTTTTAATACTAAATTTATTTCCACCATAAAAATATAATTTAAACACTATTATTATAAAATTTCTTAAAATTATTTTACCCAAATTCTAATAACCATCTCACGCGTTCCTCAACCTCAATAAACAAGGCCATCAATTAATCACTCAAACACCATCTCACCCATTCCTCATCCTCACGAAACAAGGCCATCAATTAATCAGTCAAACACCATTAAAATAAATCTATACACATAGATGTCAATGCCTACCTGGCATACTTTTGTTTAATGATACCTTATGTCATATTCCAGAGCGGCGCTCTCTATAAATTCGACCCTTACCTTTTCAATTTGACTACCTGGCATACTTTTGTTGAATGATACCTTATGTCATATTCCAGAGCGGCGCTCTCTATAAATTCGACCGTTTCAATTTGACGACAGAAATTTCCTTTGGGAAATTGTAAATTTTTGTTATTATAACTATATTTTTAATATTATAAATAAATATATTGAAAATGTGTTTTTAGTGTATAAATAAATTCAAAATGATGAAAAATACGTAATAAATTACTAACATTAGAACCGCTTCGGTAAGGATTACTCTAAATGGCTTTCTTTTGGGCCAAGTCTAGCAGTCACCTTTACCATGATTTTATGTGTTTCTTGAAATTTTCTACGTTCAAATTTTTTAGAATTTTTAAATGGTAAATATTTTTGGAATTATAGTTTGTAATTTTCGCTTTTAAAAATTTTAAAATCATTTTTTTAAATTAATGATATTTCTATTATGACAATAAGTTATATGGGTGTTTATAATGTTACAAAAGTTCATTAATTTTATTTTTATTAGATTTGTTAGTTAGTTAATTCACCATAATTCTATAATTTTGAAAGTAACAAAAAATATTGAGATAACAAAAACGAAAGATTATTAAGAAACGAGAAAAGATCTACACAACCGATAGTTGCAAAGAATAAGAAGTTACAAGCATAGGGTTTGCTAGGCTAGAATCGGTATGTCGTTGTTTAGGAAACTCACACTAAATGTGCTTCTCCATGCGCTCCAAGTGTCCCACTAGACAAGTCACACAAGGCTCCAAACGAGCCAAATTGTCTTGCATCCTCCATTGGTTTATTTGTAGATCATCAAGGGATGATATGATCTCATTACAATCATCATGTTTCTCCTTGAGGACTTGCCCCAACAAAGTTTTTAATTGCGAGCATAAGGTGACCAAGTGGAAATATTGTGTTCTCCTCCCCCTAGTGTGGCCTTGATCAAGGAGCCAATGAGAAACTTCTCCAATAAGTTCCAAGTATGAGAAAGATTATATCTCTTGGTGCATATTCTGCGCTAGATTGTGTATGTTAGATTGGGTGCAAGGCGAGGTTGCAGCCTGAAAGGCAACAACCGCCTTCTAGGCCCGAGTATTAGCCCACGAATGGTTGGGCTATTCTCAATTAGATTTCCCACGTTTACCCCTCACTCGACAACTATGACCCCTTTTCCTAGGGATAATGCTCCACACCATTGACCCATATCTACACTTGTTAGGAGGTAACCCAATACACTGAATCTATAAATATCCCCACTCAATCTGTGTTGAGACAACACACGAGTGACCACTCTCTTCAAAATCGCTCTACCTACTCGTCCCTTTAACACAAGTATGAAGGGCACCACCTGGAGGCCCGCGAGACAAGAAGGAAGATAAGGGAAGATAAGGTTGTGCCCAATCACCCAATGAAATACCAAACCCCGAGAGAACTAAGGTCAAGGTAAGGGAACTAACTAGAAACTAAAGCAAAAAATAAGATTGGGAGCCAATTGAACAAAATAACTATGAATGCACTGAAAGGAAAATCTTAAGACTTGGAGTAAAGACAATTCTAGATGGCAAAGAAAACCTTGCAATAAACTATAAAAAAGGACCTAAACTGGAGAGGCCAAATACCTAGAATTACCTTGAAGCAAAATTTAAATTGTTGTTCGACCTTAGCAATTGTTGTGTGCCTGTAGCTCTCGTATCGTCCAAGAATTTTAAATCCCTTGTTCAATTTCTTCTAACCAACTTTCTCACAAGAGTTGGTTATCCTCCCCTGCTCAATGGAGCCTAAGAGTTGTAGCATATGATATAACCTACTGAAGAGAGAGAGTTGCACGACAAAGCCACGTTGTCCACACCGAGCCCAAAAACCCTGCAAAGGACCCCACACATTCAAATAGTTTCCAATTTGGAGAATAACAGAGTAAATTGCAGGGTAGCTTGGACAACACCCATGTAACCAGTTGAACCCCCCTCTCTCATTGTTGTAGACACTTTGAAGGAAAAATCTGGAATAACGTTAAGGAATGAGCCATTAAATGGTTTTTATGCCACATTATTGTGTTTGGGGAGTATACTATGCCACCCCTTCCAAGTGCCCTGGGATCCCTTTCTCTGTATTCGTCCAACCCATCAAGGTAATTTTCAAAACCATATTAAATAAGTAAAATAACAATAAAAATTTAAAATAAAATTTATTTTTACTAGTAATTTATAAAAAATATAAAAGTAAAATTATATTTTAATAGTTCTCTTGAGAGTGCTTACGTTAGATCAGTGAAGTTTTAAATTTAAAATTAAATTGGAAAAAAATAATGTGGTTTTACATATGGAAAAATATTGTAATATTTACCATATTGTAATATCTTGGTGGTTACCTTCTTTCTTCCCTTGCTTAATTCAATAATATTTAGTAATTACCCTCCAATTCATAGTTTCCTCATTTAATTCACTAAATTCTTCACTTCCAATGTTGTTTTACGTTATAATTTTTTTTTTTTTTTTATCATTTATGAAACATGGTAAAGATAAAAACTAATTCTTGTTTTATAATTTATGAAATACTATAAATATTAGATATAATTCATATGAGTTTTGAAATAAAACTGTGTTAGTTTATTCTTATAACATCTTGGGATGAAAGAGTATGTCACTTTTGCAATACCAAGATGGTGGAATATGAAAACTACTTTCTCATGAATTTTGCAATACCAAGATGGTGGAATATGAAAACTACTTTCTCATGAATTGTCGTGCTGTTACTAATATTTGTTCTCGTTTCCAAAACATTTGCCGCACTACCAACTTTTTGCCTTTTCAAATAAGCAAAACATTAGTGATCTTGGAATGTTTTTTTTTTTTTTTTAATCATAGTTCAACAAAATTTTTTAAAATGTCAATTAATATCTTACCTTCTTAAGGTTCCATAAACAATATTAGTTTTAGTAGACATTAATCATCATCACCATCTTCATTAATTTTTTTAATTTAATTTGTATAATAAAAATGTTTAACATTCTATTTAATTATTATTCTCTTCAATTAATTTAATATATATGTAAAAGTTAAATTAAATTAATTATTGTATTTATTTTTTTTAATTTTACAATTAACATATTATATATATGAATGATATTATTTTGTAATTTCATTTTAAATCTAATGACTCATTACTTTAATTTTCCAAAAACAAACATTTCACGTCATTGTAACACCTAATATTATTTAATACTATTACGTTATATACTATTAAACATAATATTATAACATTTAATATTATGATAAGCTTTTGCAATTATAAAACATTAAAATGGAAAATTATAAATAATTCAATTACCAACAAAAGAGGTCATATATTAATAAGATACAAGAGTATCTTCTTCACCTTTCTGAAGTTGTACCCAGAAAGTTTTGGTGGAATGCGCTTGTTCGTTAAAAAAAAAATCATTTGATCCCCTTAGAGAATTGGGGCATTGATCTTAAGATTGTATGAATCTTTGGACACCATGGGCACCATCTTAAATAATCCTATTAAAGCAGATATATTTTCTCTAAAAGACATTGAATCTAGGATTCATAAGCTCGCTAATGGGAAAGCTAAAGATATTAAACGATACCAAGCTGAAATATTTAAAATGGGAAGGTCTATCCTCATTCTTCATCTCCACAAGCTTATCAATTTGGCAGTAAAGCATGGCTTCCCTAAGTTTTGAACGCAAATCCATATTGTGCCTATCTTTGAAAGTGGGGACAAAAATGTTCCTTCTAACTACAGGACTATTATGACTAGCCACATCTTAGCCAAACTATATGGGCTAATTTTGGAAAAGAAGATTAGCCTTTGGCTTGAAAGCCATGGTAAAAGAGATAAAGAGAAATTTGGTTTTAGGAGACCTCACTCCACTATTGACCACCTTGTCACTCTCAGGATCATTGCCAAGGAATGTCAAAATAGTAAAATCAATCTCTTCTATTATTTTCTGGACTTTAGAAAAAAAAATTGACACTATTCCTTGGGATAAGCTTTGCAAAATACTTGAAGAGATAATGGTTCCTCCTGAGTTGAGGATTTTTGTTATTCACCTTTACAATACTGTTGTTTCCAAGCTTAAGACCAACAAAGGGTGGTATAAATATATTAAACACAATATCTGGGTTAAGCAAGGGTGTACGCTATCCCCCACCCTTTTTGGAATTTACATCGATAAGCTAGAGAAGTGTTTGGAAACTGCAGGTTGTAAGGGAAACAAGCTTGTTGGTATAATCATCACTCTTCTCCTTTATGACAATGATATCGTTCTTCTTTCCAAAGCCATGATGACCTAGACAAGTAGCTTAAGACTCTTCATGATTACTGCTCCAAGATGGGTATGACAGTTAATACCGACAAGACTAAAGTCGTGATAATTAAATCCAAAAATATCACCCATCGTAATTTATTCTATGATAACAATTACTTAAAATAGATTTATGCTTATAAATATTTAGGTATTGACATTCCTCATCAGCTCAACTAGAATGATAGCATTGAGAAAATGATTATTGGAGGCTAGAAAGCTTATTGTGAGCTTGAAAAAAATGGTAAGTTGCTCGCTCTTTATATTTGGAGTTAAAAAATGTTCCTTTTATAGACTCTTGTCACCCGTGTTGTCTTATATGGATGTGAAGTTTGGGGTTGCAGTATATGCAAAGAGTCGTGGAGAAATATTGAGATGATTCAAAAGCAATTCATAACCTACACCCTCAAGATCAAGGCAAATATTCCCTATCCTATCCTCTTGATCGAAGTTGGCATTTCCTCCATTAAAATCATGGCTATGATTAGGCATCTGATGTATAAGAAAAATATTTGCAACATGGAATCCAAGAGGCTTCCCAAAATTGCTTCTAACTTTAGTCAAAATCCCCACTTGCACCTCAAGTGTGGGTGGTATAAGGTTGCCCAGTCTTGGCTCAACCACTAGGGAATAAAGGAGGAGAGCACAACATTAGAGTTATGAGCATTTGAAAGAGGGAGCACAACATTTGTGAGATCCCAATGTCTGAATTTCTACGTCTATTTCATAGCAAGGAGAATGCTATTTTAACCTCACATCGTTTTTTTGTGGATTTTTTCCCCTTTTCTGTTGGACATAGTTCTTATTCTACATCCTGTGATACATACTAGAAATATTTCCTAATGTCTTTTTTACCACCGATGGAGTCCAAGTTTAATTCAAAGTTCATAACCACAACCACATTGTTGTTGAATTATGGTTGAACATTAATTTATATTTGCATCGTGAACAAATACTTTTCACCATAACTCACACTAGACAAGCTCGAGAGCAACCAATTATCAAGTTTAAGGTTTAGAAGACATAATTTTAATAGTCTTCTTGATATTTGTGATATCAAAGCAGATGTTGCCAACAATATTTGTCCTAAAATTTGTAGGAGGTCCTTAAGCTTAAATTGAATAAACCTTTAGTTTGATTATGTTTGAGAAAATTCTATAATGAACTATTTAACAAACCGTTGTCTAATTGTTATAGGTAGCCTCCTCTAAGATGCATGAATGAAACTTACAATTTCATCATTACCCTACTCCATTCAACTTCAATGGAGTAGGGTAATGATGAAAACTACAAATTGTACACATTTCCAACTCTATAAAAATTAAAATCACAGTACATACTACCCATTATTATTATTAGAGTAGGAAAAGAGTTGTGGTAAAAGTGTGGATTTTCATCTTGCAGATTTCTTTTATGATGAATTCAATGGATCGTTATATGTGACAGACATATTTGAAAAATATTTAGACAAATTCGAGACTAGCCACATCTATCCCATATGCAACTTTTTGGGCATTTGAATTTAGAGGTTATGGATGGTTGGAGCAAATGTCTTCAGCCTTGTCTTGGGTTGAATTCAGATGTAAATGAATGTGAGGTAGTGGTGGAACTTAGAAAAGTGAGAAGGATTTATTGATAGTGGAAAAATTACCTAGATTGATCAATTCTATATTTTCTTTACAGGTGGGACAGATAAGTCAATAGTGCAATGAAATCATACCAAATTCTTCTCATTTTTCAATCTGTAACTTGTTAAGTATGATGTTTTAAAATGGATGACATATCATCTGCAGTTCATGTGATGATATTTGTAAAGATCTTATGTGGATCTTAATATGTGGGGCTTCCTCACACGAAGTGGCCACTATGTAAGAATTCATTGTTGTACCAAGTAATCATTTTTACATTTTGTGACATGGAGATTGAAATGATATTTTCATGTTAAGAAGGATTCTTTTGATTCTTTCATGATGTATGCTTGGTCTTGGCCATATGTAATTTTGTGGTATATCATAATTGAGTCTACTATATATGTATATGAAATATTCTTTAAAAATGTGATGAAATTTACCAAATATCAATTTATGAACCATAACTAATGCTTATATTGCTCATCATGTTGGGTCAATGTAGTTTGGTTTCTTTCATATGCCCATATTAGTGTTGAAACCTAAGGATTCCAGTGGTGAATAATGTTTGTTGGTACTACATTTCATTTATTATGGGTCATTGAGTTGTGTGTTTGGTAAGTTATGTCCACTATTCTGTATAAAATTTTGAGATCCCATTTTATTATATTCTGACACGCATGTAAAGGCCAAACATGGTTGATGGTATGTGCATATCTTGTATACACTAATACCCTTGTTGAGGAGGAATTGTAGCTGTATGCAAACTGACGAAGCCATGTAAATGAATAGGTATGCATTAATGCTGAGAGTATGATGACAAACTTTACATTATGAATTTTTATGACTTAAAATTTAATAAATCATCACGATTGGTTTAAAAAACAATTTGTTTCTATTACACACTGCGAAAAGGTTAATATTCAAGAATCCATTAAGTATTTATATTGTGTGTTATAGAGTACTGGTTAATAATGATAAGGATGCATATGCTAATTTAGCAAATTGTACTCTCTATTTGACAACAAATTGTTTCATTGTGTGTAATTCAAGAGGTTAAATCTTCTCATTCATGGGGTTGTTCGACACAACTTCTATGCCATCTACCTTATTTTCATTTTGTGATAGTATTTCCTCGCATCTGGGAAATGCTTCCAAACAATTTTCATCCATTGAGGCCTTGATATCCTTCAATTTTCCCCACAGAAGAGCGTAGAGCCCTATCATGATCATAAATATGCCCAACACGTTGTATTCAGTGGATCAATGCAATTTGTGCAACTATTAATCTCCATATCCATTTAAATTTTAGGGATGGTGCAACTATTAATCTCCATCTCCATTTCAATTTTAAAAATGATTGAAAAAGGATTAAAAAATATGCTTTATGATCTATAAATTCAACATATTAATATAAATTCAATAATATATAATTTCAACATAGTGAGTGGGCAGTTAAAAATGTTATTTTTTTTTATGTTACGCCTAACGCCTACATATCTCCTCATAATGAGATGAAGAGAGTTTCTCCACACAACGATTTATATTTTCAAATCATAATGTAGATAATGAATAAAATTATTCATTTATAAATTACATTTTTTTAGTTACAATTTATAATTCTTTTTTAAATCATTTATTTTTCATAATAAATTTAAGGTTTTTAGTTAACATCATTTGATGCCTCAAAATTTTCTTAGAACTTTTCAAATGTCGATTTGCCAAACTGGGTCCTACCAATAGAAATGGTCTTGTGAGCTGATTTCTCCACTTTTTCCACTCTAAAAGCATTGACATGAATGAAAAACAATATAATGATCCAATATAGGTTAATGGTGTGGATGTTGAGGACTGAGTTACAATTTCCACGGTAGATGACATGGAAGTACATATTTTTAACATACTAATAAGAAATCATTAATATCCGAAAACCTAAAAGTATAGAAGAATTGGATATGATTGCAGGAAGGATAAAATATAAACCAAGATTTGGATATGACCTAGCAAACCAAGGTGTTTGGCTTGCGAATGTGGTGCAATATCATGATGAGACATGGGTGTGAGACTACTATGTGTCAATTGTATGAATGTTGATGTGGCATAAAATGGTACATCTTATGAGTTCCATAACATTGTTCCTAGAGCTTATAATGAGATGAGAAAGCTCTCAGATGAGTAGAAGACGATAATGACCTCCAATTGGGTGTGTTACATTGTGTATGCTTTGAAACTTTGAAATCTTTGGCATTATGAAATAAAAACCCATATTTGTTGGGATTCGGCCATGAACCACTTGGTGAAGATATATTATATTGCTGAAATATTAATAGACAATATGTGACTCATATTGAATTAAGGTCATCACAAATCAACGAGGTTACCCTCTACAATGATTGTCCTACCCATGGGAGTTATCTTCCTTCTCTTCTTTTGTCATAGGTTCAATCATTCCATAATGTATGTAGAAAATCTATTTGTGCACACAATAATAACTATATATGAATGATTTGCTTCAACTAAATAATTCATAATATAATTTGAGTTTGTGATTCTGAGCACAAACACAAATTTTCCACTCACGATAATGCTTCTTAAAGTCTAGGCTTCCTTTCAACTATATTACGTTACCAAATAACATTTTTTCTATGAAACCATAGACTCATTCTTATAATAACCAAATTAGTTTGTTACAACTAGACACACTAATTTGTATTGTAATTAATTCATTTAAGTAAATTTACGTCTTCTCAATTCATTAAAAACCAAACTTCTAATCTTAGTTTTGAATTTCCTTTATAACTAAAACTCAAGCCATGAAAGTTAATATAAGTTGATGTTTGTGAGACCTTTGTAATGTAAGTTTTATTGTAATTTAATTCACTTGAGTAAATTAAAAAACTATCTTCTCCCCCTGATCAGGGTGTGAGCTAGCGGACAGAGCTATCAAGGCTGTCATAATGAAAAGCACAAGAAGGGATGGTTCCACTGCCTCCCACACATTTGACATGTATGGTGTGGTGGTCGTTGGCATGCTTAAAGCAAGCAAGAGGAGGGAAGGTGGCATTTGCATGGAAATGAGTTTACTAACTGCAAAGGGAGAGAATAATTTGGAGGGTGTAAGCACAGAGGTGACGACGATGAAAAAGGAGCGACGAATTCGGGAAAGAGATGAGATACGATGTCTTCAAACATAGATAATCGGGTATGTTAACTGGCTCAGCCTACATTCTGTTATGCTTCCCTACATTTGGTCTAGTAATTGGGGCTTTCATGGGGGCACGGTGTTTGTGTGGGCGAGTAACTGGGGCGGGGGAATTAGCCTAGAGGAGGTGGTCTGCGGGAACAATCCCAATTCCACGGGGTCTACTTGGTTGTCTCTTAAGTTTAGCGTTCTGCTATTTCACATGGGGATTATAGGGATGGGATGGGAGGGAGTCTGCCTGAGTCATTTGTTGTTTATTGTATGCCTGGAAAACCCGAGAGTTGAAGGTAAGGAAGTGGCAATTATTGTTGTGGTCGGACCACTTCAATTCCTAAAATGCTCTAACACCAAGCCCCTAAGGAGCGTTAGGCGAGGGAAGATTGTCTAGAATCAGGGTCTTCTTTAATGGGGGGAATTGGCATGCAAAGAATGTTGGTCGGGCTAGCTTAAGCTAGTCACTGGGAAGCCGGGTGGTGAGTAAGCTAGGGGCATAATGCCTTGTGGGTGTTGGGGTTCAGATGTCAGGTCGCAGGGAGGATCTGAGTCATGCTAAGCAGAGGCTAAGTCAAGGGGAATGTGGGCAGAGGTAGTCAACGAGGGGCAATGGAGATGAGGGGCGTGATTCCTTCAAGTTTGACCTCTAGGTTACAAGTTTGGTGGCTGGCCATGCACCTCGCCTCCACGACCACGGTCACAACATGAGCAAGGCAGGGGCCATGTAGGGGCGTCTCGGAAGTCTCGGATGGAGGTCCCTTACGCTCGGGGGTTATGCGCATAAATTGTGGGTGACAGATTTGTTGCATTGTCAGAACCGTGGGATGAAGGCAATTCAGAAATTAACATTTTAGAAAATATGGTTTCTTGCTCCCACAACAGGTCAATTGGGAGGTAAGTTTCCTTATCCAAGAAAAGCACAAAGATTTGTTTCAGACCAATGTTTGAAGGTGCTTGGAAGGTACATGGGTATTGTGTCTATGGTTCGAGCAATGATTACCAAGGGCCGCAAGAAGAGACTGCGAGGGAGCGAGGCCGAGGTTGAGTCGAGCACCGCGGGCAAACGTTGGGGCAAGAAGCTCGTGGCCAACTTGATCCAGGAAGTGGCAGTTGCGTATGCAGGGAGCACCATAGGGGAAATCAAATAGCTCATAGCCGAATGGGGGGAAAATATAAATCGTCAAGCGAGTGTGGAGCCAACAGGCATAAAGGATTGGAAGATTGTGATTTCGGACTCGGGACACACCAAAGGTCAAGAGGCACAATAAAGATAGTCCATTTATCTGTATTAGCTCATGAAATGCCTTCTCGGCAAGGCCATGGAGAAAATATGGATGAATGTTGTCTAGGACTTTCCAAATTATAAATAGGACTTTCAAAAATTACAATTTCAATTATAGAAGTAGGATGGCCACCTGGACCATATAGAGAAACATTTCCCATGCTTGTTCGTGCCGACTGAGATTCCAGGCTCCAAAGTGAAAGATCCAACCCCGGTGGCTTCGGCTTCCGCCGAACATGAGGAATAAAACGTTGCCTCTGAGTTCTTTTTTTTTTATTTGTTTTCATGCGGATAGATTTTAATTTATAGTTTACAGTCATATATATGTATAGACAACTAGAATATGGTTGTGGACATGACTATCAAGTTTATATAGCTTGGATAGAAAGAATAAGTATTTTTTGCTACTAGACAACTTAAACCGTGGTTAGGTGTTCAACAGACGTGGTTTCCCGCTAGGCAAGTTGAGACCACCTAACCAGGATATATGTGTGTAACTTGCTTACTTATTTTATAATGAACAAGAAGGATCTACCAAGCTTAACAAAAAAAAACTATCTTCTCAATTTATTAAACACCAAATTTCTAAGCTTAGTTTTGAATTTCCTTTATAGCCAAAACTCAAGCCATGAAAATAAATATAAGTTGATGTTTGTGAGACCTTTGCAATGTAACTAGAGTACTTGTATTTCAACAAGGTTCCAATAACTCCACTAGGTGTTTCTATGGTCTTCTTACCTATTTTATATTTGATTTGTACTTGATTTTTGAAGTGAAATAAATATCTATATGCCTTCCTCTTAACCTTTGTATGGTTGCAATAAAAACCTAATGCTATAAGGAAATAAATTCCAAGCATTTGAACTTCCACTTCAAGTTTAAATGAATGTCTAATAACTCATAGACTGTTCAATGCAATTTAAATGCTAGTCTTTATTGCACTTAGAAAAATATTTGAGATGTTGGCCTCGATATTTGGATTTATATTCTTAAAAGCTTATCTTTATGGTATGTTAATATTGTATCTAAAATAACAAGGATTGGGAAAGTAAGGTGCAGATCCTACCATCTATTTGTTTCCTACAGAAGAGTTGTAGACTCTCTTATACTTTTGCAATTTGTAAGATTTTAAGATCATGGTGATCGTTTACAATGATAAATTAAAAGTTATAATTGGTAAATAATAATTTAAATTAAAATAAATTAGGAGAGTTTACACAATTTTATATATAATATTGATGAATATAATTAATAATTATATAAAATTATATTTATATATAATTTAATTTTTAATAAATATTAAATGAAAATAACTCATAAATATTAAGTAACCGGTTATTGTATCAATAAAAGAAATCAATTATTAATATATTTATTAATAAGATATCTACTTCTTTATAACTATATATTAATAAAAAAATCAATTTATAAGTTTTCATGGTTCATAGTGGAGTGTATATATAAAGTATCTCTCAATCTATATAAAATATTTATATGAAATAAAATATTAATATATATTGTATTAAATAAAATATTACTTCTTTATAAATATCTTATTAATAAAAAATATCAATTTATAAGTTTTTATGGTTCATTGTAAACTGTATATATAAAATATTTCTTTTCAATTTATATGAAATATTTATATAACGATATAGATATTTATGTAAATAAAAATGCTTGTTTAAATAAAAAATATTTATTATATAACTATTCATTAAATTGTTATATAATGCCACCGGACATCCCTCCGCCCTCCGCCACCCTCGCCTAGCTCCGCCACTCTCTTTCTCCGCCACTCTCCCCTAGCATTTCTGATTTTACCCTGACATTCTCTGACAAAATCACCGATTGGTTTTGGAGGCCTGACATCCCCTGACAGAACGGGGACGAGCTGGAATTGCAGCAGCGTAAATTTTATTTCTGGTTCCAATTCGAATCGAGAAAATGACCCGCGCACTGCTCACCAATTCGACTCGGCGCCGCTCTGCAATTCCGCTCTGCAGCTCCAAACCCATTCCGCTCTGCAATTCCAAACCCAGGTACTCTTCGGTCCTCTGCGAAAACAATGGCGTGCTGAGCATGATTTGATATTGGATGCTGCCTGGCTTACCTGTCCTGAACTTAACCGGGCAAGCTGGGCAGCTTTAGTATCTTTAATCTTTCCAGAGTAAGCAAAACCCAAGAACACACCAGCAACAACAATAACGGAGGCCCTGCTTCAAAACTATCAGTTGCAAGAGGAAGTGATCGGCAGAGGCCAATTCGGAGTCATCAGGAGATGTTTCAACCGGCAAAGTGGGCAACACACCGCCTGCAAAACCATAACAAAAGCAGATCTGCACGATTCCGTGGACAGAGAATGCCTCAACAACGAAATCAAGATCATGCAGTATCTCTCAGGGCATCCCACTGTGGTTTCACTTCATGACGTTTATGAGGATGATGAGTATCTGCATCTGGTAATGGAGATGTGCTCAGGCGGAGATCTGTTCAATAGAATCGTTAGCAAGAAGAAAACAATACCCTTTTCCGAAGAGGAGGCCGCTACTATCCTGCAAAAGTTCATGGAGGCCATCAGTTACTGCCACTCCATGGGAATCACCCACCGAGACATAAAACCTGACAACATTCTCTTTGCCAATAATTCAAATTCTCTGTCTGAAATCAAGCTCGCAGACTTTGGGTAGGCCTCCTTTTTCTCTCCAGGTATGATAATTATGTTAGCCCCCTTCCCCTGTCATTGAAGTCAGAAATTTTTTTAGCATGGATTAATGAATCCCTGGTTAAAACCTTCAGATTAATGTATGCAGGGGAAGAATCGATTCAAGGAATTGTGGGTACTCCGTATTACGTAGCACCGGAGGTGTTGGAAGGGAAGGATTACGGTGAGAAAGTGGATGTGTGGAGCGCAGGGGTAACCATGTACATAATTCTGAGTGGAGTTGCCCCTTTTCTGGGAGACATGCCGCAGGAGATATTTGAGGCAGTCCTGTGTGGGCGCCTTCGCTTCCCATGTGATCCGTGGCTCTCGATATCACACTCTGCTAAGGACTTGATACGTCGGATGCTCTGCAGAGATGTGACCAGGAGATTGGGCGCACATCAAGTCCTGGATATTCCCTCTATTCTTTTCTATCATTTTCTTCTAATCGTGAATTTAGCAACTTCATTACAAATTGTTGTTGGGTTGTGTAAGGTTCATAGAACATTGATGGGAAATATTCGTTCTGCTGCAGAGCATCCATGGATCACCACTCATGCGCGGCCTAATCTCAGCTAATTTGGTTGGCAGAATGTTTTTTGGGTGCGTTGGACAGTTAAAGTGAGATCCCCAAAACACAATGAGATGTCCTATTGTAAAATACGGTGAAGCCTGGGGTAGAGATTCCAGATTTGAGTCTCGTTATTTCCTTTATGGCAGGGTTGTCTGCCTAGGTTCTTACAGTGGGCATGTTCATGATGTTTAAAAATAGTACCTCGCCTAGAATATTTTTGGGTTTTTGTTAAGATCTATCTTTAGTTTTTGGTTGAGGATTCATCTTAGATGTAACAGGCTTTTCAAGTGTAGAACGCAGCATATGGTATAATACAGAAGAACTCATGATACAGAGATGCTTTGTACAATGGGAGATGAGTTCCGTGAGGTGTGAGAAAGGTTCGTAGATGATAGGTGAAATCACGGTTGCATAGTGTGTGATATACCGTGACTGTAAATATGTCAATGCATAGAAAGAGCGTTTTTAGCTTCTGTGTCTTCTTCTCGACTCGTGGCAGAAATAAATTTATGTACTGATGGGTTCTAAAAATATTAGATTTATCTTAGCAATTCAAAAACGAGTCAATCATGTATGCTTTCCGTTTAGAGAAATTTATGTAAGATTTCAAAAACCATGTTTCATTGTTATTGGCCTACTTTTATCCTCGCTCTTATCACTATTTTTTTTGGGTAAGTTTTTATGAAATCTAAATTTGTTAAATTATAGGATTAAATTTATATATAATGATTTATATCATTATAGGATTATAGGATTAGTATAACTATATTAAAAATATTAATGTGGTTAATA
>APFE031456790.1:0-11425 GCA_000404065.3 Pinus taeda
AGTCCAATTATGAAAAGGCACGGAGTTGGCTGAATAAATTGGTGTTTGTGCAGGCCTACAAGAGAAAAGCATGTGAAAACCAAAATAGGTAAACCAGCTTCAAATGGAGCATTGGCAATAGTGGTTACATTACTCTTAGAGTTTTTATGCCTCTTCCGTTCTTGATCAAAATACTCATTGAGTATAAATGTGAGGAGGAAATAGGGACAGCACATAGGTTAAGGGGAAGTCCTTCCTCACCATTTGTCTCCTTTCTAATTCTATTTTTTTTCATTTAGTTTTTTTCTGTCTCACATTTGTTTCATTCAACCATTACATTTATTTATGTTTGACATGGTTTATTAACCATCATAAATTGACAAATTACCATTGCATGTACTAAACCTTACACCTATTCATCCATTCATATCTATTTTCAAGCAATTAATGAGAATATGGATAAGTAACACAAAATCATACAAATTATATAAATAAAAAATTATGCTTTATTTTCTAATAAAAATAGATAAACCAATACAAATATAATTAGTGTCTTTCTCAATCTTTGTCCGCAGTTATACTCACTTTACAACAATAATTCACAACAATAATCATGAAGACAATAAACCTCAGTCCACAGTTATACTCAAAACAATAATTTACGACAATGATCATCAAGACATTAAACCTTAGTCCATAGTTATACCCAATACAACAATAATAGTCCAAGGTTATACTCACTTTACAACAATAATAATCAAAATATCAAATCTCAACATGTCACTAGCAAAAATGCAGTTATACTCACTTTACAACAATAATTCACAACAATAATCATCAAGATATTAAACAGGAGTCCACAGTTATACTCACAACAATAATTTATAACAATAATCATCAACACATTAAACCTCAGTCCATAGTTATACTCAATACAACAATAATAGTCCACAGTTATACTCACAACAATAATCATCAAGACATTAAACCTAAGTCCATAGTTATACTCAATACAACAATAATAGTCCACAATTATACTCACTTTACAACAATAATAATCAAAATATCAAAGCTCAACATGTCACTAGAAAAAATGCAGTTAATCAGTGTCTTTCTCAATCTCTGTCCACACTTATACTCACTTTACAACAATAATTCACAACAATAATCATCAACACATTAAACCCCAGTCCATAGTTATACTCACAACAATAATTTACAACAATAATCATCAAGACATTAAACCTCAATCCATAGTTATACCCAATACAACAATAATAGTCCACAGTTATATTGACTTTATAAAAATAATAATCAAAATATCAAAGCTCAACATGTCACTAACAAAAATGCAGTTATACTCACTTTACAACAATAATCATCAAGATATTAAACCTCAGTCCACTACTCACAACTATAACTTACAGCAATAATCATCAAGACATTAAACCTCAGTCCATAGTTATACTCAATCCAACAATAATAGTCCACAGTTATACTCACTTTACAACAATAATAATCAAAATATCAAAGCTCAACATGTCACTAGCAAAAAATTTGAACCTAGATGGAGAAGATGAAAATAGTTCACCACCTCCAGAAATAATCCCAATTGACTTCTTTTCAAGAAATATATTTTAATATATTCAAATTTTGCTTATCTCTCTCTAAGTAGTCCCTTATAATCAAATTTTCAATACTTTTTTTAAATACTTTTACATTTATCTCGAACATCCCTCCATGTTGCTCGTTGCATTCGTTCATTAGTTGTTCATAATGCAAAGACTTTTTGCTCTTCATGATGCGGACTATTAAGGCACAAATTTCGTGATATCTGTTCATATCAACATTC
The DNA here is from genome assembly GCA_000404065.3 of Pinus taeda. Classification (NCBI taxonomy): domain Eukaryota; kingdom Viridiplantae; phylum Streptophyta; class Pinopsida; order Pinales; family Pinaceae; genus Pinus; species Pinus taeda. The sequence goes on from APFE031456790.1 coordinate 1,832, forward strand.
TCAATGACCTTTTTCTTCTCTTTTCTATCTTCGGTTGGGAGTAGGATCTTAATCTTCTCTTTTGTATTTGTAAAACTGTAATTGATTTCAAAAGTATCGTTGAGAGATATTTCTTTCGTATCAGGCTCCTTGAGCAAAATTTTGTACTTGGAAAATACAATAGAATGTAGCAGCCTCACAAGATCCTCATCTCTCAAATTCAGTCCAGCTTTGATGTCTAAATAACTCAACTTTTGGGAGCTGTTAAACAATAACAATAAAATTGCATAGTAAGGTGTTACTACCATTTCTATTTGCTCAGCTTGAAACTTGCCAATGACATTACAGGTCCCTGTGGAATATAGCCATGTAAGCTGTCGATTTTGAGTGTATGTAGAATAAAACTCTTTGAATGTGTTCACACATTTAATCATCTCCAAGGGCAAACTAGGTTCAGAAGATTTGAAAGGGGGACAAAATGTGAAATTCAATACTCTGACATCCAAGTTTATTCCAGGATGGATATTTGGATTATTAGTCAGGTATGCCTTAAAACTAGCTTGGTTCACCTCTGCTTGTAACATATCTTTAACCATACTCTCCATCTTTGATGTCAATTGATTACCAATATGCTGCTTTAGTTTTAACAACATGCTCAGCTCATGAGCATTATCTGTACTTTTATCATACAGTAGTCGACCAGCTAGCTTTGTTCTATAAAATTCCCCAAAGAGATCTTTATCATTCACATATTTCAGAAATTTAGTGACATTCTCTAGAATACCCTCAATCTCATCGGATCTTAATCTTTTACTACTGCCACCCTTTCTAAGTACCATGTCACAGAGCTTGGCCAGGAATTCTTCACTGGTGTTTCCTGCCACTCTTTTATTACAGATTTCTACAAATGTTTCATTTAAAGCTCTATGCAAAAGAGCATTGTGACGAAATACATGGATAATGTCCTCCGCAAACTTGTCACGCAATTCCAAAACTGTATTTACAAATGCAACTTCTTCTTGCATGCCACCTGTATCCCTTCTCCCTACTTTATCAGTTATAGCATCCAGATCCCTCATAACTAGTGGAGTGCAGTCTCTAATTACATGCTCTTTGAAAGCATTTACCATTGTTTCCAGACCTTCAGGTACTCTACAAAACAGACTATAAAGCTTTGAAAGATCATGTTTGTTGTCACTCCTAAGAAGGGCACAACAACAAGGACCCAGATTTTCAAGTAGTTGGGTCTTGCAACCTGAAAGGAGTTCATTTGGTACCATCTCCAACAACTTCTCTCTACTCCTGTGCAAATAATGGGCAGCTATTTCCTCCTCACGTTGCATACATTCCCCAGCCTTCAACAGATAATCCATACATGAATTCTCCCCTAAATTCCATGAACCAGCTCTTTGAACATAGAAATCTGCAGTATCTTCCAACAAGGGCACTTCAATTTCATTCGCATATACATCCATTCCAATATCTGCAAAAATACCCAAAACTCCTTCCAATAAAGTGCGATCGACCTGCAATCCCCGGCCGTCTTCACGAATCAGAGTAATCACTGCTTCCCTTACATGGATCTGCATTTCACCGAACACAAACTTCCGAAAATACTTCTCTGCAACTTCTGAAACTGAACGCTTTATTTCCTCTCTTGTCAAAAGCATCCTTTCCGAAAAACTGAACATGGTTGATAGGATTGGGAGCATCTCCTTGTGAATTCTCCAACGTCTGACAAACTCTCTCACCATGGCCTCGCCTTGCTTTTCCCTTAAAGCTGGCAAAACCCTTGAATTGATGTAAATTAGAAGTGACTGCTTGTATCTCTTATATATTTGCTTGAAATTGTTGATTCGTTCTGCCAAAGCGCTTCGGTAAGCATGATTATACTGAATCGAATAAACAAGCACGTAATCTTCGGCGGACCAGAATTTTCTCTTTCCCAGACTTCCTTCCTCCAGGGTGCTTATTAACTTCTGCATAATGTTATTTAAAACATCCCACGTTTGTTCGACGCTCCACTTCTTCCAATCCATCGATAATTTTTCCATATCAGCTCTGCTCCAGTTCTTCGACCCCATAGCTCGTATTATTTGTTTACCCAAAATATTCCAACAGATGGAGATGTCATCTTTCACTCAACAATGGTATATATAGATTGGGTAAGAGAGGGAAAGGGAGACACAAAGATGGAGGGAGGAGAGAGTGAAGGAGATAGGGAGGGAGATAGTAAGAGGATTGGAGCCAGTAGAGAGAGATGGGAGAAGAGAGAGGGAGGTAGGATAGAAAGGGAGAGAGAGGAAGGACCAAATTACTCAAGACTTAAAGAAGACTGGAAAAAACCAAGAAATGACAAGTTTAACCCAGATCAAAGAAAAGCAACCCTTCTAGGAAATACTTTATGGTATTCCCCAAAGGAGTCACCAATTTGGATGACAAGAAAAGTTCCCTAAGTCATGGGTTGAAAGCCTCAACGGACGAAGATAAAATAATCAACAAAAAACACTCAATCAAGCATGTCAAACATTCGAATTATCAAAGTTGGACTTAGAGACATACCTGAGGTTCCTAAGTTTGAAGATGTTCCCGTAGGGTCCAAACCCTCTGCTTCCTCCAAGATATCCAGACCTGCAAATCAATCATAATACATAATTCAACATGCATGCATAAGAATATGTTATATCATCATATATAACAATTCAAACTATCATTCATAAGATGACAAGATATATTGGGAACAAGACATGAGCTTCTTTATTGATAAAAAACAGTAAGTACATGATAGATATAACTTGATCCATGCCAAAGGCCCTAACAAAGCCTTCCTTCAGATCTGTCCAGCTCGAGCCACAAAGACAACCTCTCTAATAGGTGCAAGAAGATGCTAGATAAGGAGACTTGGCATCTCTGCAAAGGAAACCAAGGTTTCCTAGAGACTCGGAATGTAGGAGGCACGGTAAAAGCATACTTGATTTGGGGAAAATTGAGTATAATGTCGATATCTCTTTTTTATTATCCATTAGTCCTACCCAAGGGATGTATATATACCACCTCAAATTGGTTATTTCAATTACGCCACAGGCTCCTATAGGTGGGCTCTCAGTAAAACTCGTAAACCTAGCCCAAAAAATAGCATTTTGTTTTTTAATATCTAAAAATATATACCCAGTATAATGTTCTCGAACCTGCTTATGTAAGCGATTTTGTGTGGGTAGAGTCATGTATGGAATTTGAAATATCGTTTTTTAGTATAAAGTTAACTTTACATGGGTAAAGGGACTTCCTAGGGCCATAAAGAGCATCAAGTCTACAAGAGTGTTGAATGATGGTATAACACCCTTGCTTCAGACCAGGAATTCTAGGCATAGCTACATCGACGGTTGTTATCTACCCTCTGTTATAAGTTTGGGTGACTCCTTAAGAGCCTACAATACTCACACTGCACACTACAATGCTTTTCGACATTTATTACAACCACTTAGTGACCAAGTGCACACATATATGTATGCAAACATTCTTCTACACAACAAGCAAAAACGTAGCGACAAGTATGGCTCCTAGCCCTATGTGGTCCATATCAAAGATGCATAGAAAAGATGAAATCTTGTATGAAGTGTGGGGTATAAATTCAATTCATCCAGACTTCAACAGGATGTGTTTTACATAACACATAATACATACCTATTGGTCTGGGTCTTAGTAAAATGGAAGTACATACCCAATTATTTGGTGGAGGAAATCCTCAACATTATCTTATTGCAACATGAACCATGTCAATGCAAGTTTTCCTCAATGTAATTCATCATACTATAACAAGAAGAAGTTATCATGCTAAATATTGTTGAAATTAAACCAAGATTCTTATAGATTATTCCAATGCCTTTAAACATCACATAATATGTTAATTAATTGTGTATTAATAATAACACAATCATGTATTTTGTACAACAACACAATTTCAAACTAGAAATGTATCACACATTTATTATGAGAGAATATACATAAGAAACACTTATCTTATAAATATTTGGGCAACTGAGTCTGGGACTAGGAATCTTCTTCCAACTGTAGATAGTTGCAAGTACTTCTCTCTTGCATTTATCACACCCAAGCCAGATTCCAAAGACTCGGGGGTATTTTGCTCAAGGGATGAACCAAAACCTTTAGTTACTTGGGACTCTAGAGATCTATCCACCCCCACCCTTCAACTGAGTTGCAAGTAACAAGTGTACAGGGAATTGAGGTACTCGTTGTCTCCACCCTCCAACTGAATTGCAATCAATTATTGTGCAAGGAATCCAGAGGCTCACCATCTCCACCCTCCAAACTCAACATCATGGTTCCACCAAGCTTCAGGGATTCTAGAACCACAACCAATCAAATAGAAAACAAAGAATCCATCCAAGATACCTTCGGGAATTTCCCTAGGAATAATTCCCCCATCCCAACTATTCAAGATTTGCTGAGAATCACCATATCCACCCTCTAGTTACTGGGGACTTGAGAGGGAGTTTCTTCCCCACCTAGGATGATCTCCTTCCTGACTTCTTTCCAACCTAAAACTATCTCCCTACTCTTTTGTGTTATTTTTCCTTTCGATCTCCTTCACGAAGATGCTTGAGCTTTCCTTTTGTTCTCTTCTGAGTTCAACGTTACTTTCTTCGACTGTGTTCGTTCTCTTCCACTCTTCTATTTTTCCCCTTTCCCTATCGTTGCAATTATGTTCCCCCTCTCGTCCACTATGGTTCTTCCCATGTTGTCTAATAGTCTCTATAGGACCTTCCTATCTTGTGGGGTTGTGCCAAGTATCCCCACCCCCTTTTCTATTGATTGCAGTCCAACAAACCTCTTGCCTTGCATACTCTAGGCATCCTCTCCTCAACGACGTTGCCATCTTATTTTTTTTCCTCCTTTGAGTGCATTTTCGTGCAAGGAATCATGGCCCATGTCCTCTTGTCCAACCTCCTCTTTAATGGTATGCTCCAATTTAATTAGAATGCATAAATACCATCCTCACTAGTTGTCATAATAATTAAAACCCCAAGAAATTACTCTCCTGAGTCTGTGGAATCTGTGTCCCATAACTCAGCCCATATTTCTTTCATAAAAGCATTTATATTGCATACATAGGTGCAATCAATTGATGTTGTCACAATAATTATAATAAAATGAGACCATGAAAGGTTCTAGCTTACATAACAATATGACAATAGAAATGTAACCACTTAATATCTAGGGCTTAATAAGAGGTTTTAGGTTTAACATGGGGCTTATATAGGGGTTAACATGCATCTCCCTTTCAAACAAGTGTTTTCCTCAACACTTGACCATTTGTGGTGTTCTGCATGAAAAAATTATCTTCCCACGTCGCCTCTGCCACTTGTAGGTTCTTCCATTGGATAAGGTACTCAATAATAGCTCAAATTTCCAATTTCTTAATCCTTGTTTTTAAGATTGTTTTTGGTTCTAGTATGATTTTCACTTCTTCATTATTGTCTTGTAAATTATTTCAGATTGAGATATTTTTACCAATAACCTTCTTCAAGAAAGAAACATGGAAGATTAGACGCACATTTGAAGATGGAGGCAATTCTAATATGTAAGCCATAATTGCAATCATTTGCAAAACCTTATAGGGGCCATAATACCTTGATGCCAATTTATTGTTAATTTATTGTTGGTTGAGGGACATATATTTATATGGTTGTAGTCTCAAAATTCCCAATCCTCAACTTCATATTCGCTTTCACTACAACACTAATTTGCTTGTTGTTTCATCCTATTTTGTGTTATAACCAAGTTGTCCTTCAATGGTTTGAGGACCTCTCGTTGGTATGGTATGTGGTTCTCTACTGCTTGAGCCTTAAAGTCCTATTGATGTGATAGATGGAGGATGGTATTTATAAATTGCCATAAATGGTGACATTTTTCATGAAGTATCAAAGGATGTGTTGTAAGACCATTCTGCTTAGGGAAACCATTTAACCGAGTATGTATGTTTATTAGATGCAAAACAAAGTAGATATCCTTCTAAACATTTATACAAAATCTTAATTTTTCCATTAGATTTTGGATGGTGAGATAAGTTGTGAGCCATTTGAGCACCGAAATAAGAAAATAAACCAGGACAAAAGTTTCTCGTAAAAAATGGATCTGTATCACTTATATTAATCTTTGATACTCCATGTAGCTTTTGGACTATTTCCATTATACTTGCTTTAAAAGGATGAGGAAGAGAGAAAAATGGGGCATACTTTGTCTTTAGATATACCACTACCATAATGTTATTCCTTCATTTTGATTTAGATAAACCTGTAATAAAATCCATTGATACTTCTTCACAATAATAGCTTGTATGGCTAATGGTTGTATGAACCCTAGGTCTCGACCATCTCTTCCTTATTTTGTTGGCATACTACACATTCAACCACAAATTTTTTCACATCTTCTTTAAAATCTTCCCAAATAATATTTTTCTTGATCCTATAGTATATCTTCAAGAACCTTGAATGCCCTCCTACAAGAGAAGTGTATAATTCCAAAAGAAACTTCTATTTGAGTTGATAAATTTTACATAAATAAAAGTAAGCTTGACACCACAATAAATCATTCTTCCACATAAAAATTTAAAAGAAAAAATAATCATATAAATTATTATTTTATAATAAGAAAATTTGATTTATATAATTATATAAAATTTAACAAATCATATATGTATATAAATAATGGATCTAGTTATTAAAAATATATCTTCTTTTTTCTTTCAATTCATTCACATTATTTCTCTTTACATAAACTTTACTAATTAATTATGTATAATCAAATTATCGATTCTATAATTATTCCTTTTCAAGAAAATATTTTAACATATTAAAATTTTGCTCATCCCTTTCCAAGGAGCCCCTTCTAAATATTTTAACATATTGGTTGTTCATCATGCATGTGTGTGTGTGTGTGTGTGTGTATATAATGCATTAATTATTTTATATTTGTACATATCAACATTTAATAAAAACTTTGCACATTTTCTTTAAAAAAATTCAAAGGATATTTATCTTATTCTATAGTATATTCTCAAAAAGTTTGAGTATCTTTTTAGAATAAAAGTGTATAATTTAAAAAAAAATATTGTTTGAGTTGATAATTCTTACATAACTAAAAGTGAGCTTAATACCACAACAAATCATTTTTCAACATAATTTTTACGTAATTTATTTCTTTTCTAATAAATCCTAAAATGATTATAACTTCAATTATGTTTCACTAGATACTCAGAGGTAAATTCACAAGCTTGAAACCCAAGTGAGGGCGTAAACACAATATATCTAATATTTTGAGCTCATGGAGGATATGTCGGCTTGGGTTTCTAACCTTGGGCATATGAGGGGTAGGAAGAAGCAATACTTACACTTAGTGACTCCTCATTAGCAAATGAAGACCCTGTTGGGTCTGGTATTAAAGGATAAGCAAGTTGGGATGTATATTGTTTTTCAGAGGGTATGGGGATTGTTTTCGTAGTCGTAAGTTGTAGCGTGTTGAGGAGAGGCTATATCCTCTTCTCCTTGGGTACATGAATATATGCAGGAAAACCAACGATCCTCAAATGCCCCACTTATGGTTTCTCATTTGTGAAAACTTCATCAGGAATCTTGAATTTCAAAATACGGTGAGGGCATCTGTTCAAAACATAAAGTGTTGTCTTAGATGCCTCTCCCCATAAGAGCATGGGTAAATCCTAATCATGAATCATTGCCTTAGAAGCTTCCACAATGGACCTATTCTTCCTTTCGACAACCCCATTATATGGAGGTTTGTAAGGGACTATCAACTCCCACTTAATCCCAACTTCTTTGAAAAAGGCAATGAGTTCCTTGGAAGTATATTCTCCTCCATTATCTGACCTTCAAACCTTAATCTTCTTCCCTGCCAAGTTCTATACCTGAGACTTTATTTCTTGAAACTTGTTAAATACCTCATCTTTTGTCCTTATGAAGTACACCCATGTTTTCCAAGAGAAATCATTAATAAATGTCACTTCATACAAGAAACGACCCAAAGAAGTTGTTGTCATTGGTCTGCATACCTATGGTTGAATTACATCTAAGATTCCTTTGGAGCTATTGCCACTGCTCATAAAATATCCCTTGACATTCTTAACAAGTGCACAACCTTTGCAAACTTCTTCATGTTCTTCCTGGAGCTTTGGAATACCTGTAACTTTTGAAGAATGTAACTAGTGTCGGTCTTCATAATTATAGTTAAGTAGTGATATATTGTATTTGTCAAAAAAAAATAATTATTGTTAAATACATTGACTTATTAAAGCACAAGTTTCATGCTTGGGCCAATAATCAATAGGTCAAAGCACCCATTGAGTTCTCTAGGATTTTGTTGAGTCAAATTCAAAATTAATTATGTAAAACCTTCTTGAGATCAGTTTTAAAGAATTATTTTTTTTTAGTCGTGTTAACTCCTCCACTATCAATTTGGCCTCTTCAACAATCTACTAGTCAGCCTCTAACAAATTGACAAGTCAGTTAATCCTTTTTTTTATTTATTTTTTATTTTTTATTTTTTTTATGGTTGAAGAAGGGATGAAAACCTCATTGTTAAAGACCAGTTTTGGAAGAATACTACTTCACTAAAGATATGATTTGATGGATGGAGAGAGGTTTAGGTAAAGTTTCTTAGTTGTCTCACTGTGATTTGAATCTACTGAAGGAAGAGTTCTTGACTAGGTTTTCCCCTACCTAGGGATTTTTTCCTAGCTGTGTGCCTACATATTGTGTCCTCCTTTTTTGATTGATTAGCATTAGTCTTTATGATAAGAACAAGATAAATTGGAAGAAATGATGATTTTATATCACAAGGTAATTTCATAATAAGAGAAATAAATTAAAGTACAATACTAAGTTACTGCCTTGATGGATTTCTCAACATGGTATCGGAGCTTGGTTTGTTGGCATAACGGAAATTATAAGGTCTCAACAAGGACTGAGCACCTAAAAAGAAAGCTTGAGCAAATGAATTGACATTCTGGGCATATCTACAAAGAATTTACCCTTGTGATTAGGCTGCAAGCTTGAGAAAGACATTGAAGTAGTTTGAAAAATATAGAAACACTATTCCTGAAGAATGAAAGGCTAGATTAATAGCCCATTCAAGGTTAAATCCTTTGGTAGAAGGAGAAAAGTATTGAGTATAGATATAAAGGTCAAAATTCATATCTCTAATCTGAAAATTGTGTCACCTCAGGAATCCAAAATTCGTTAGAAGTCTATGTATTATTTATCAAGGAATAGAGATACATTTGGAAACTGAACAACTCGTAAGCAAAAGGAACTAGTGTTGAGTTGATTGGAGGCACTGTAAAGGGCCAACTCGAATCTACAATCACTTTATAAGAACCGAGACCTCTATGGAATAGGACGAGGTTCTGTGCACACAAGTAATGAAAGGCTAAGTATCATATAGTCCTAATGTACAACGAAAAGTCTTCTTATAAAAGGAACCCAGATCAGACTAAATTGAAGAAATCTTTAGATTATTTGAGGAAATTAAAGTCAACTAAAGGGCCACAATCATCTTCAGAAATTATGATATATATATATA
>APFE031456794.1:0-35718 GCA_000404065.3 Pinus taeda
CAAAGATTTTGTTATTGGCCGAAAATGAATGAGACAGTTTCTAGACATGTAAGAGGATGTACTATGTGTGCTAAAAGCAAGCCCAACAATAGAAAACTAGGCTTGTACACTCCTTTACCAGTTCCTTCTCGCCCTTGGGAAAGTGTTTCCATGGATTTTGTTGGAGGACTGCCTAAATCTAGGAAATGTCATGATTATCTCTATGTGGTTGTGGATAGGTTCAACAAAATGTGTATTTTGATACCTTGTAATAAACATATTACAGTTGAACAAACTACAAAATTATTCTTTAAACATGTATGGGTTCATTTTAGATTACCCACTTCTATTGTATTTGATCCAGACACCCAATTTGTGGGGAAGTTTTGGTCAAGTCTGTGGGAACTGATGGGCACCCAACTGAAGAAAAGCACAACTTTTGATCCACAAACCTATGGCTAGACAGAAGTAGTTAACAAGACAGTGATCCAGTTACTCAGGGGATATTGCAGCAAACATTCTAAGCTTTGGGATGAACATTTGTGTTATGTGCAACATGCTTACAACATAGCAAAACAATCTTCTACACAAAGATCTTCTTTTGATAACTGTTTAGGTTTCATACCAAGGTCTCCTTTGGATTTTGACTTTGGTAAAGATGCCACGGTTGATGGACACAATGATGTGGACAAGACAACTAGGTTCATTGAATAGATCTAGGAGATCCACAAGGCAGTACAGGAACAAAAGGAAAAGAGCCAAGCCAAATACAAGGCTAGGCATGATAAGCATCGGATGGAGCATAGTTTTCAAGTTGGAGACTAGGTCTGGCTGTATATTAGCAAGGACAGGATGCAAGGTGAAGGTAAAAAGCTAAAGTCTATCCGGTATGGACCCTTCAAAATACTTGAGAAGATTGGTGAAAATGCTTTTTGCCTTGATCTACCAACTTACATGCACATCTACTCGGTCATAAATGCAGATTGCTTGAGATTGTTTGAACCTTCAATGACTGAGGATCCTGAAGAGCAAAGTCAATTGCCTTCTATTTATGACCTGTTGCCTGAATATCTTAATGAATTGTAGGAAGACACAGTCTTGGACAGGAATGTGAGAACGACATGCAAAGGAGATGTTGAGTACCTCATAATTGGACTCAAAGGTTCGAAGCCGAGCAGTGCAAAGTGGATTAAGATTGGACAAGTGAGACAGCAATATCTTCACTTAGTCGATGCTTGAAAGAAAACCAACTTTTGGTGGTCCAAAAGCTTTTCAGTGGGAAGGTTGTGATCCGAATTGGATCCATCAAGAACTTTCAAAGAACCATGGCTGTATCAAGTCGAGACAAATCTCTAAAAATTCCAAAACAGCAATCAAAAACACCTTAAACCAGTGGCAATAGCAGCCAGCGTGGAACAACGAGGACCTCGGTCAAAGCGCACTGACTGAAGCCCATGGAGACTGCGCAGGAGGTCAAAGTAGCCCCTGGGAGCCCCGGATTGGGAAAAGGAGGTGGATTTTGATGCACGATTAATCGCGCATCGCTGGGCGAACAGGGCCAAAATGGAGGAGCCTGAGCACTTGGTTGTGTGGGGAACCAGAGAACCGCGGGTAGAAAAGTGAAAAGCGCTAACGTACAAAGGTGGGACCCGCGCTCTAGAAAACCAGCGGTATTGATCGGGGTGCCCACAAACAGTAAGTGGTTCTAGAGAAATTGGAGCAATCACATACATCGATCGACACATGGCAAGAGTAGGTGAGAGAAAACCGTCGTTGATTGCGCGCTATCGGTCGAGCAAGTCAACCGTGTGGGACTTGCATATGGCATTGGATCTAGAGGCCCTAGATCGAATGACTGAGATCGAGCCCGATGGGGAAAGCAGAATCGAAAAAGGAACATGCCACGTTTTAGAAGGATTTGGAATTCGTTTAACCGCCACGATGGAGGAAGAACGCATCCATGACATAACTGAAGAAACGAACCAACGAAGCAGGCTAGCATTGTTTAGAGGAGGACAAGTGGCCACTCCCTGAGCGTTTATCATGATGCTGAATAGGAAACTCCAAGTGCAACTGCAGAAGGTGAATCGATAGAGGAGGAAGAGGAACCAAACAGGCATTGGAACGAACGGCTAAAAACCATGAACAGAGATAGAATACATAGTTGAAGGGAGAGTCAGTCAAAGTGAACCCCAAGAGGAGGATTGAACATTGAGAGATAGAAACCAGAGAAGAAGGCAGTAATGCAAAAGCAGAAAGAGACAGAGGGTCGATCTTACCAGCGGCAGCATCGAGCACCGAAGAGCTTGAGAGATTCAAGCCATCCCATAGAGGAATCTGTCCGGGCTAAGCACCACACTAGGTTCTATCCAATGTAGACCATAAGGTCATAGAGCTGGTAGGAAGAAGAAGATTCTTTGTACTCCAGTGGCTTGGGGAATCCAAGAACCACCCTGCCAAGTAAACCTACTTCAGGAGAACTCACATTGATTCCCTGTATTGTAATTCTTTGCTTAAAGACACAATAAAACAAGGCCACCACTGAAAGCTGGACCAGAGATGTAGCCCTGGAGAATAGGGTGAACTCCTTATTAAAATCCTTGTGTCTTTGTGTTTGCTTACTGTATTTCTCTGTTGTCTTTCCATTTAAATGTATGTGTGTTGGCAATCTGATCGATCCATTGCTTAAATAACACAGAACACACACTAGCACATGAGTCTGTAATACCTTTGTTTAATGAATCTTAACTGATGTCACTCATAGGGTGATTATCAAATCACCTTCATCTTATCTTTCTTCCATCAATGGTGTCTTCACATGGGTGATCTTCAATGACCTTTCTTTAGCCCAACTCTGATAACATGTTAATTTTTCTTAGGGCTATATTATCCTTTGATTTAGATAATTGCATTTCATCAAATATATATTGAATTTGCCCCATGGAATTATAACATCCTTAGCAACAAATGAAATTATGTAGAAAGAACAATAGCATCACCAATTCAGTGGAACATAAGGGAAAAATAGAAGAAAAGCATCCACACATAGAGACACCAGGATTGGCTGAAGGCCAGGGCAAAATCCCACAAGGGAGAAACACTTTCAAATTATTTTCTTATTATATTGTCATAAAATGGTCATTAAATATAGAGTACAATAATCCAATTTTTCATTCATAATATTATCCATCAAAACTAACCAAAAAATATCCTAGAGATGAACCCAACAATAATACTAATCAAAATCATGATTCAAAAGCTTGTAGTCAACTACCAGAATCTACGATCTATTATCACCTGAAACTGTGATCAGTTGTTAGAAGAAACCCTAAGTCCTGACCACACAGGGTAAATGATCATGTCTGTGGTGAAAGCATATCATATGCACGCACACACTTGCATGCGAGCGACTACAATCAAAATTTCTTTGTAGCATCCCTGCAGTGACAGACCAAAACCCTAATCTGCGTGTGTAAGCTCAAGACCCTACAATCTCAGACCTATACAAACCAATCTTCGTGAACCAGCTTCAAACCTTTGTGAGCCAAAAAAAAAGATAGAAGAAGAGAATGCTTGAGGGTCACTTGACTTCTATTTATAGCCATCCAAGGGTGTTCAATTTCCTTTTAGAGTTGACCTATCCTTTTATGCACATGTGGGTTTCCATATTAAAAATATATTTTTCTTTCACAAAATTAAATTCTTCCAAGTGCTAGGAGGGGTCTTTCTTGATGAGGAATATTTTCCAAACGAGGGAATTTCTCCCTAATATTCCAATTAATAGGAAGCCCAAAAATGGCTAAGCATGGGATCAGTGGAGCAATAGAGAACAAGACATGCAAAAGATTTCAAAAATAGGACCACACACATGTATACCATCAAACACAATCCAAGAGGATGCACAATACTCGAAATCATCATGCATACCTTCAAACAACAACAAAACAACACTTTTCTAAATGCGACAATTGAAACGTAGTATTACAACACTTAGAATACAAGTTGCCACACAATTGTCGACTACAACTAGAAAGTGCGCTAAGTTGTGGAATAGTGTCTAGAACATATTATTATGATATATAGAATTTTCTAATGCAAAAGAGTGTGCTAGAGGTTCCTCTAGTGATATGCCAAAGTGTGACACACGCAGGAGTGAAAACAGTGAAAAGCAACACTTGCGATAGTAAGAAAACATGAAAACAAAACTTGCAAAATCTGAAGAAATTGACAATGACAAATGAAAAAGCGATGATAAAGTAAAAACGACACTTTTTAAATTAAAAGCAAGAAAAAAATAATATTTACAAAAGTGAAAGCGACACTTGCAGAAAAAAAGGTGCATAAAAGCAACAGTTGAGAAAACTCACTAGAATAGTATTACAATTGCAACCAAAGTGAGAGGGATGGTCAATGGAAAGTGCACACTAACTGTCACTACCAACATTGATTGTGTCATCCTTACTTTGAGGAGTTACGCAATGTCTATCTAATCTTTCATAGAAACAAGTGCATTTATGAATTCATCAAGGACTGAGCAAGTGTTCGCAATTGACTTTAACACTTATAATATGAGAAGAAGACTTGATCATTTAGAAAACATCAACTAATCATGAAGTGACCATGGAATGGCATATCATAAGATCCTCAGTAGGCTCCAAAATGCAAGTGGAGGCAAAATTTTGGAGGGTGTTGATCACAACGTTAACACACATATAATGGGGTTGTATTGGGTTAGAAAGAGAAGCAACAATCTTATCTTATTTATTTCATCAACAAGAATGGTTTTTTTTTCTCTGCAAATACTAACTTCTATTAACTAAAAGGAAAAATATTTTTATATATGATCGAGGCGTTACAGCACTCTACAAAACAGAACTGCCCCATCATCAACAAGAATGTTACTCTTGTAGAGAAAAATTATATAGTAATTAAGAAAGATTCTCTAGTTGTTGTTCATGCTATTAATAGTTTTCATCATTATATTAGTATATCTCCAATGTTTACACATATTGGCCATTCCACAATTCACTATCTTATGAATAAACCTAAATGTTAAGGTGATCAGTTGACAACTTGTATTGGAGGAATTTGATATTACCAACCTTGAAAAACCATGAAAGGAAAATGTGTTACTGGCTTTCTCTCTAGACTCAATAATGAGGAGAAATCCATTCCTATTGAATATGTTTATCTATATGAACATTTTTTGTTCTTTGTCCACTCATACTATATGGTTTGCAAACATTGCTAACTATCTAGCTGCATGAAATCTTCCACAAAGGGAACATAAAAATGTTTTCAAAATAAGCACCATGTACTCCTAGGTACAAGGATACATCTACTAGACCAGATCTTGTTATCATATGATGTGCAAGGGAGGAGAAGATTTATGATATTCTTAAGGCTTGTCGTGACAAACCTTGTGGAGGGTACTTCACCAACAATCGAACTATAAACAAAGTATTATATTTGGGATATTATTGGATGACCATCTTTAGAGACTCTAAGAAGTATGTCAAAAGATGTAGCTAGTGTCAACAAATGGGAAGACTAGTACAATCTAATGAGATGCAACCCCAACCTCAACTTTTGATACAACCATTCAAGAAATGGGCCATAGACTTCATATGGTCAATAAACCATTCATACAAACAAAAGGTGTACATTAACTATTTGACTAAATGGGTTAAATCTAAGGCTCTATCAAAGGATATTTAACATGTAGTGGCTAACTTTATATATGAAAAGATTTCCATTTGTTTTGGGGTCCCTTAGGATACTTTCACCAATAAAGACACTCATTTTGCTTCTCAACTCATCTAATCTATTACCAAACAGTTTAAAATTAAACATATAATTTATACCTTGCACCAACAATAAGCTAACGAGTGAATGGAGGTCACCAATAAAGCATTAGAGGCCATCTTGACAAAGATAGTCTAGAAACACCATAAATATTGGGTTGATAGATGTCCAAAAGCCCTGCAAAACCACCTAGAGAAACACTACAAGATTTACCCCTTACGAACTTGCATATGGGAAGCAGGTGCTCCTTTGAATAGAATTCAAAATCAAGACATTAGGAATTGAGTTTCAAGTAGGTATATATCTTTGAGAAGCTCATTAACACCGACTAGAAAAAATCAATAAACTTGGTGAAATTTGACAAGATTCCTTATAAAAGATTACCCTTGTTTAGCAAAAAATAGAAATGTCATGATGGATTCATCAAGAGGAAGAAGTTAAAGTATGGACATTGGGTTCTTCATCTTGAATCTTACTGGTACTTATAAAGTTTATTTTGGATGTACATTTTTCTTTCTAAAATGGGCCTCCTAAGAAAAATGTACAACCAAAATAAAATTTATAAGAACCAATAGGATTCAAGATGATGATGTCAATGATAAGGAATGATTCACCATTTTTGGAGTAAAAAAGTAAAAATATTAAAAAATAATAAAATAATAAAACTATTTTTTCAACTTATCTTCCTAAGGTTTTACTCAAATTTCAAGTAGGAGTACTCATTGAATGTAAAATCTAATTCCTCATCCAAGGAGTACCCATGTTGCATACTTTCGATGGACCCTCCTACACAAAAAATGAAAAATACATGAAAAATGTTATTGCAATCATATTTTTTATGTATTTCTCATTTTTCGTGTAGTAGGTTCCATCGAAAGTACACAATATTGGTACTCCTTGGATGAGGAATCAAATTTTGCATCCAATGAGTACTCCCACTTGAAATTTGAGTAAACCCATAGAGAGATAAGTTGAAAATATGAGTTGAAAAATAATTTTTCCTTTTTTCCCTCTAAAATTTGATGATGTAATCTAATCTTATTTTATTATTTCCTCTATTATTTAGTAATTTCCTTAGGAAGCCCATTTTAGACCTGAAAATTCCCCTAATCAAGGATTTCAAAAGGAAGCTTTATATATGGTGGTTAGGACTGTTATCACTCAGGTTGTCCCTAAGCTCCTGAAGGGATACGGCCGAGGTAACCACAAACCAATCTTTGGATTGCAGGTTCTAGCCCACCTGCAATCAGAGAGGGCTCTCTCTAAATGATTTAGCTTTGTTGATGATGATTTTAGGCTAGCTATTGGGTTCAGTGGGTTTTGTTTTTGGGTGGAAGGGAGGCTTGGGTGAAGGGGAGATGTCTTCAAGAAAAGAGGCAAGGCATAGTAAGATAAATTTCAAACCATTGGGCGTGGAGTCATGGAGTGCAACTAATGGTGCGTTTTCTTGGTCACAAGAGAAAGGTGGAGCAAGGTAGTTGTTCATGAAACAATATCCAAGCTGAATGGAGATGGGTTGAGGGCTAAGGAATGAGAGGCAGCAAAGAATCTCTCAATCAGTTTAGCAGAGGGAAACATGAAAGAACCATACTTAAGAGCAACTAAGAATTCTTAAATAACAGTCATTCATAGGTGAGTTAGAGTAAATATGAGCCATGAGGAATTCATATTTATGACTAAATCAAGAGGAAAACATTAAGAAGGCACAGAAACTGAGCGTAGAGTGCATCAAAGCAAATTCTAAACCAGACTTTTGTTCCGTGACTTGAGCATATGTGAAATTGAAAATTACAAAGATGAGAAAAACTTATTGTTTCATACAAAAACACAAGAATTCCATCGTTCACTCTTCAAAACCATTAGCAATGCATCAAACAGTTCATCCTCCAAGCTCTCAGCAATATTTGATTATAGAAATCATCAGGTATACAAAGCGAGTCTCTCTTGGAGCAATTTAAACAACCAAAAGACCAAACATCTTCCAACCAACCCCCAATACATCTGCCCCCAGCAGTATATATAGGAGTTATTTACAAAATATCTCATAGGGAAATATCTGGACTTAACTGTGTCCATCTACTTCTGACATAATCAATAACTATTGTGAAGAAAAATTGCGCAACAATAACTGAAAAAGTAAATGTGTTTTATGAGCCTCTAAAGGTGTCCCGCTTGTCGTTGACTATCTGATTGAGAAAGTTGGTTGATGACCGCTGTGCTGATGAGCTTTCTTGAGCGTGCTGTCACCTGCCACCTGCTTACCTGGTTTGAATGCTTTTTAGCGCTAATTTCGTTCGTTGCTGGTTTGAATTTCCTGATGGTAGAGCTGTATAATGAAGTTTGCTCAGATAGGCAAAATATGAAGAGAATCAAAATTACTTTAAAATCTGAAGCAAGCTTTGCCACCATTCTTCTGGTGGTAACTGATGTTTTCTTAATTTGAGCAATGTTTCATCAGCTTCTGTGTATGTATAATAAGTTGGCCATACTGGAAAGAGATGTTTTATTTCATGTTCAATGTAAAATAGATCTTCCAGTTTATTATACAAAGTCTGCCCTGTGGGAGGGATTGCTTCTTCTGTGTTGCTTGATGAGGCAGTGATCTGATTTTGTACATAAGTATGCAGCATGTATGCATACTGCTCCTGCTTTAATAGTTTTCCTGTGTTGGTGACTAGGCTGGGTAAACCTCTGCTCTGTAGATCTGCCATTCTTTGTCTAAAGGCCTGTACCTCTGCTTGCATCTCTTGGCACTTTCTTTCTATGGTCTGGACAAAATTCCTCATGGTTAGCACCTTCTTGACTCTCACAATAGTCTCTGTTCTGTTCTGAATGTTCAGTGCTATCAATTGGTCACCAGTACGAGTACTCAAAAAGTGAATCAATTTATTCGCCAACTTAGGCTTATCTGCTAATAATGCCCTGGCCTTTTGAGTCTCCTACTGAGCTATTGCCATTAACTCTATCTGGTCAAAAATGGTTTGAATCCCTGTCCATTGATCAACAAGAGCTTTGCCAATATTATCCCACAAAATTGTTTTGATCTGGGTCAGGGTTGTATGGAGAGTGAGGTCTTTCTCCAAGGCCTTTATCTTATTTTCAAGAGCCTTTATTTCCCTGGTTTTCTCAGCAACTGAAATCTTTGATTTATCATAGCTGGCTTCAATCTTAGCTAGCATTTCTTTAGTTTCCTTCATTTCGGTCATTTGTAATTCGAGGGCCTTAATCTCTTTCATCATGGCCTCCATGCCTAGATTGGCCTCTTGTGTTGTTGCTGTTGTGTTTGCTGATGTGGTTGCTCCTGAGGTTGAAGCTGGTGGAGGTGTTGTTGTTATAACTGATGGAGGAGGAACCGAGATCGTTGGAACCAATAGAGGAGGCCGTGAGGCCAACTCAAGCTGTTTCCCTTGTAAAGCTTCTTCTAGTGCTTTCTCCGTGTCCAGTATTCTCTGATTCATTTTCATAAGCAAAGTGTACACATCCTCCATTTCTTTCTACTCTGCTACTTCTATAATCTGAGGATGTAGGGTTGGCAACAATTTCATTTGTTTTCTAAGGGCTGCTATATCCTCCTCTTTCTTCCTGATCAAGGCTTGTGTGCCTTTGGGGTCTTTTGGATCATGTCCCATTTCTATTATAATTTCCTCCAGGGATTTTATTCTGTTATCTTTGGCCAATGATGAGGCCTTTTCTAACTCTAGCTAGGCAGAGGTATTATACAAGGAGTTCTGCAATCTATGAGCCAGTAGAGCTTTATCTACCAGAGTTGAGTACACCATTTCTCCTGTCTGCTTATGCAGCTCAATCTGGTCTATTGGGTGTATGTCCTTGGAAAGGACTTCCAGATTGGTTCTTATGTAGTCTACAACTGATTGTGGTTGTTGCACAGTGGGTCTGAAGTCACTTAAATTCATCTTCCCTGCTTCTATGTCATAGGCTTCCATCAGCCTCTGTTGATTTGTTGGGGCCATCCTTAGCAGTTGATTATACAGGTGGAATCTTATTGGTTCGTTCCTAGCTTTGATTTCAGTAAATTCCCTTTTGATGTCTGAGCCCTTTTGCGCCTGCTATTTGGAGGATGAAACCTCCCCACCTGGTTGTTTGTCGTGCTCCTGTTGGAAGGAGCTGGCTGATGTCTCCAAAATAGGAGCGATTTGCTGCCCTGAAGTCCCCTCACCTCTTAAGTTTCAAGAGTTTCTTATGTGATCTCTTCTTCGGCATAGGGATTTAACCTTTGTCTTTTCTCTCCTTGCTGGTCAGTTGATGTACCTGTAGGTGTATTCTCTGCTTGGTCCCTCTATTTACCTCTTTCCTCATGTTGAGGAGTTGGCAGCACATGAATTTCAGGTGGTTTTGTTTGCGTTGAGGGACTTTGTTCTTGGTCTCTCTCTAGATTCAGAGACGGTTGCTCCTCCATTGTACTATGTTCCTCAGAATGCTCTATTTCTTTGTCCTTTTCTGCTGACGATATGGGTCCCTTAGCTGGTTGTGGTGAGGTAGCCATTGATGTACTTGCTCCCACTGGTTGTGGCTATATGAAGGGGACCTCTGCAACATATTCCAGGTCAATTCTCTTCTCAAATTCTTTCATGTCTTTCTGCAATTTTTATTCTTCAGAAACTTGTTCATCATCTAAAGAACCCTCTAACCATTCTGGTAATTTAGCATGTTGTTCTATGTGAGGGATTGGCTGGTGCACATACCCTGAAAGCTTGTGTTTGATTCTCCTAAAGCTTATGAAGTGTCCAGGGTCATATGGTGGCCAGTAGAAGCTTTGTTTTAACAACATTTCCTCTCTTAATATCTTATCTACATCCTTCCAGGCTTCTTCCCTTTTGTTGAAAACAAAGGGACCTAGTTGATGTCTGATTTTCAACTGTGCCTTCTTGTTTTTGCCATGGAAGTGAATTAGGTCTGCATGACTGAACTGTCTGAAGTATTCCACCCTCATGGGAACATACCTTGGTAGCTTATAGGGGGACAACTCACTCCCATAAATTCTGATCACTGTATGGTTTTGGTAAAAGTACCAATCCCCAATGTTGTATTCTTTGGAAAGATGCAAAATTCTTTGCATTTCAGCAGTAAGTCTGGGAGGAGGAGTCTCCATTAACAAACAAGTAGCTGGGTAGATAAAGAGGTCAATAAATTCACAATATGTATAGGGAGAATAGTGAACTCTATGAAAAACTGAAGTCCAGAAGATTACAGATCTCCTCTCTCCTCTTGAATCAAGTTTCATGAGAGGGATTTTGAAACTATCAGGGTGATAGTAGAGCAGCAGATGGTAAATGTAGGAGGTGTACTTGAAAACTCTTTCCCTGTCCATCATCATGAATTGCTCATGTATTTTGTTGGCTATGAAGGTGGCATAGTCATAAATGACAGCAGGGGGCTGCCCTGGGGTAAATATTGCTAATAGCTGGAACATTGTCTCATCTACAAACTCTCCTGTCTTGCACCCTAAGATGTAGGAAATCATATCCACCATGAGCCTGCCTGTTTCATTAAATGAAACCTGATGATACGGTGGAGGATGATCACTCTGATATTTTGGTATCATGAAGAGTTGATTAACTCTTAATATCTCTGCCTTGGAAAGCCTTAGACTGCCATCAATCAGATGTTTCAGGGTGAGACGAACCAAGGACTGGGGAGGCTCATAGTTCAACATTTGATTGATGGATTGAGGAGTGATATAAAACAAAACTGACCCATATGGGCTTAGGATTGCTCTCAGAGTGGGTTCATAGCGTGAATGATAGAGATGGATAAAATCAAGCAGCACATTAACTTGTGGGAGGTAGTAGATAGGCATACTGGATTGCCAAATTCCCAGGAGATCAGTATTATTTGTATAACTGTTTTTGAATTGGCAGACTGTTTGAAGGTGAGAAGTAAGGCCCCTCATGTCATCAATCTAGAAGTCTCTATCTGCTAGAGGTATCCACTCTAAGTCCATGTGTGGGGCAGTCAGAGGAGCAATGTTCAGGGAAACTGGGGCCTCCATATCTTGCATTGTTTTGATTCAGTGGAATAGAGGCCAAATAGCAACAGGAGACAGGGACTGAGGCTCTGTGGACACTACGATGGGTAGAACTACTGATTTGCTATTTAAACGGACCTTACAGTATAGAGTCCCTGGCACGCAGAAGAGTGATAGCACTCCAGCTAGATGCTTTCACAGGAATGGGTCGAAATTAGAGGCTGAGTGGGCACTTGACACAATGCTGAGAGGATGGGATCTGAATTTCGACTGAGGAGCACAAGCTTACAGACAAGAAAGGAAATTAAGGATTCCTTTTTAGGAAAAATGCTAGAACCAATGAAAAATAGGATACTTGGGCAACTTGACTTAATAACACAGAGTTTTTAGTATTTCGCGGGCGACCATGAACGAACAGAGTGGAGGAATAACCCTTTGACAGAGGGAATTGGCTCAGGCTGTAAGTCTATAGGGAATGACCAGCTCAAATGATAGGTGCAGGGCAATGGGTGATTGGTGGGAGTAGTCTTAACAGCTAAAAGCGAGTTCGTTTCTTTGGAATTTTGAAGAGAGAAGCATGAAACAGGGTTTTGGGTATGAAATCGGGTAAATACCTGTTATGAGGACGCCAAAGCCACTTGATGGGTAGAAATTGAGTTGCTGAGACGAACCCCGGTGCCAAATTTGCAGGTTGACTGGCTATTGAAGTCTTGGGAGTGTGAAATAACAGAAAACCGCATGCACATTGTTTTCACAGTGAAAAATAGAAATGAATCAAAAATAGTATTTTTCACGACTTTTAACTCAACTTTCCAGAATTTTGGCGCTTTTTGGGGTTTTTGGCGTTTTCCTAGGATGACATCATCATGACATATTTTTTGTTGGGTAGCGGGTACGGAAGATGACGTGGCAGCTGACGTGGATGATGACGTGGCAGTGGAAACGGTGGCAAGTTGACGATGCCAGCTGGTGACATGGCATAAGTACAGTACGGTGGCAGGTGATGTCAGCAAGGCGCAGGCAGGAAAGGGTGAGGTGGAGGCGACGTGGAAAATTGACGCGGCGCTGATATCATGCGAGAGAAGGGCGGTTTTGGATTACATCGGACCGCCTTTGGTACGGAGGTGGCATTTGTCAGGGGCGGCCCGATGCAATAGGATGCCGACAGCTGTCCCGGTGTACGACGGCAAAACCGTCGGACATCGGGTGCTAACGAACCATCGCAAAAGGGCGCCCGATATGCACGAGGGCCGTTGGATCTGGGAGGGCTGATCCGATGGTAGTCGGGAGGGGAAGATGATCAAGGTTTAGCACAAATGTGTGCGCATTAAACCATGAAATATTTGAGGCCGCGGGTGGATTTCAACTTTAGGTTAAGGTTTAAATAATTTCAGGTTTCGGCTATTTATCAATCGGATATTGATAAACCCCAGAAATGAAAAATGGGGAAGGGTTAACATGGTTATTTATTCAACCAAGAGTTAAATAAATCCTGAGTGAATGCGGAGGGATTAACTGTGGGTCCCAAGTGGACCCAATGTTTCTCGACTTTAATCTATTTGGCTATAATTGCCAAGAGGTGGGATATTTAGTATTTATTGGGGTTTTTATATAGTCTCTTTTAGAGTAGGGGTAGGGAAACATGGTTTAGGGAGCTATATAATAGGATTACATGTTAATATGAGTTTTGAGAAATGACAAGGGATGTGTGCATGCTGAGTTTATAGATTAGAAACTCAAGCATAAGGAAATGAACGGATTTTGCAAAGATTGATTTTTACACAAGAAATGTGGCTTTTTTTACTAAGTTAACTTAGCTGTCAACTTGGCTTTTAGCAAGAAGTGGAGTGAGGCTGGACTGCTTGGGGAGATCCCAAGGTCTTTAGGGGGATGTTAGTTAAATGATTTTTTGTGGAAATGAAAGTGGAATTAGTCATGCTTCCTTGTTGTATTTCCAATCAACTGCCAAGGTGCCAACTTACACATGAGATGAGCCTTTTTTGATAAGCCAAATGGTAATAGCATCTTTACTTCTGCAACCTCACCCTACCTACCCAGCTTAATAATCCTAACATTTTTTCTTCACTTGAATTGGGTGTACTTGAATTAGCAAACCCTGATTGTCCTCTTTTTCTTTTGACTGCCCTCCTATCTAAATCTACCCTTATCTCTTCCAAGGGCCCAGTTTAAGCAATTGGGCTCCTTTGATTCTCTACCTACCTAAAATCTGTCAAGATTAGGTTGTTTGGACATATTATTCATTCTCTATATTCTACAACAGAAAATTGAAACCTAGGGAGACCAAGATTAAGCTGTTTGGACCTCCCTTTGACTGAGACTTGTACAAAAGGGAATAACTCTTCAAAATTGGAATGCAGCAGATGAACTTTGACTAGCACATTTTCATGGCATCTTTCTTCGGCCTGTGTAGCAAATATGGAACATTTGAAGTATGCAAAGTATGACATATTTGGCATGTAAAAATGTCAATCATGAAAGATGAGTAACCTGTTGTAGCAGGAGGCTAACAAGGACCATATGAGGTTGAAAAAACTCACGATAATGGATATGTCAAGGTCAGTACTATTGATGAGAATATAACTCTATTAATGACTAATAGCCACCAACTAAGGTTATATTAGAAGTCAAATTCAAAGGATGAATTGATGAATTTATTTAATAATTAGTTCAACAAATGGATTTAGCAGTTATAAGTTAGGTATCCCCACCACCAACATCTACAACTCCATAAAGATTTAGTAGTGAAAACTTGATTGTGGGCACTATCAGCCTTGGTGATGCTAGAAAACCAATTAATGGTTGGTACCACCAAGTAAGAAATTTTCCATCCATGAAAACCTATTAAGGAAAAATTGGAAAAACCTCTATCTGAAAACTAGGTTTTAGGTGAATGGGATTTGAAAATAATAATAATAATAAAATAAAAGAAGAAAAAAAGTATTTTTATCACCATTTGATTTGCTTTTTTCTGCATTGAAGTAAGCCATCACCATTAGTACTTCTCTTGTATCATCCTTATTATTTTGTAGGGTCAGGATGAACACCATCCTTGTCCAAGCATTTCAAGACAATTAGCAAAGGAATTTATGGTTGGATACTTAGAACTTTAGCAATTTCATTTATCATAGGAAGAACCAACAAAACCAACAATAGTGTCATGGAACTTGTATTAACCATCTTCTTATTATAGTCTAGGTTCTCTCTAAACGCATCCTTGATTTATTTTCAATAAATAGAACTTAAGGGATTAATTAGTGATTTTTATATGCCATGAGTTAATTTACTAAGAGTCCTAAAAAATTTATAGCCTACACATTAGGGGCTCAATATGAATCCCTATGCATAATTCCTTGATTACTAAAGTTTTCAAGAAATGGGACATAACACTTCATGGTATTTTATTCAAATTATTGCAAACCAAAAATTATTTTGATAGCATAACAACCATAGCTAAAATGATTTTTTATATATGTCTTAATACTAATTTTTATGCTATTTTTTATTTTTATTTAGGGAAAAATTTAATAAATAATGTTTCGTAGAATAGAGTGTAACCATAAGTCCAACATGTAGCTTCCAGTGTAATCACAAGTCCATTCCACAACTTCCTATGTAATCATCAAACCATTTAGTAGCTGCCTATGTGATCACAAGTCTACTCTACAAGTATATCTCACTACAATCATAAGTTCACTATGCAAGGCCTATAGTGTCTTGAAGCATACTATTCAAATTATAATATTATTATGCAAGAAAACCATATCACATAGTCATAATTATATTTTATAACATTATGCAGTATCAAGTTAATTTCATAGCATACCTTGTTATGAAATGATAACCCACTTAAACCATACCCTCTTCATCATGTTCCATGACCTATGGCAATTCAGTAGCATGGTAAGTAATGTGTTTGGCATCATAATGAAGTGACGATTTGAACCTTCACACATCTGCCAAATATTTTTTGATTTGAAAACACCAATCAACAATGAGTCTGGAATCACTTTTAATTTGACTAATAATTCTATGTTTGAGACAGTGAATTAGCCCTCTGTCAAACCCCCATCGAAAAAATTTCTTATGAACATAGGCATGTATACAAAGATGAGAGTCTTGGTAAACATTTTCAAACCAGAGAAAAAATGGGTCATCAGGCCCAACCCAACTATCATGGAATTTTTTCATGACCATGTTGGCTTGATTTTTTTGAAAAGTTCAAGGGTTTATACATGCAAATTTCACTTAAATTGACTTAGACTTTTAATGGAACATGAGATCTAGAGTGAAAACTAACCATTTTTTTCACAGAGGAGTCCAAAATTCTGATAAATGAGCTTCCTCGATGGGGAGAGTGAAAATTTTCAAATGAGAATTGGACTAACTTTCTTCAGGAACCCTCTCCATTTCCTGATATTAGGAGGGGAATTCACAGTGATGCATTGTCACAACCATCGAGGGATGTAGTTTTCATCATGTAAAAGTTTATCACCTACAAAGGAAAGTTCAATATGGTTTAGCATTATCACATTTGGATCTTAATTCATCTTAAGGAGGGAAAATTCTAAAGCGTGTTATTTTATCTTCTTATAAAATATAAAAAATGGCCATGAATACGAGTAAAAATAAGATCTTTGACTCAGGGTTGTATCATCACAAGATTATTAAGATATTGATCTTGCCTGAATTGAAAAGGTTGAACATTTTTAGGAGCTCTTCACCAAGAAATCAATACTAAACCTAGGGTAGTTTTTCATTGCCAAAAGGTATGTCGGCTTAGAAGCAATCGCAAGCTTCTACGTGGGCCTTGCCTTAACAATCCTATTAATAAACCACGACTTTTTCAATGTCAAATTAAAAAAAAAACAATAGCAGGTTGTTAGCCCTAAAACTCATGCCACTATGAAATAATCCCAATTTGGGATGATGAAACCATACATGGTAAAGATAAAGGGGATCTTTCCTCTAGTCAGTAGCAGAAACAATTTCACAAAGAAATCCCTTGGGGGTTGGATGAAAGCCCCAACTTATCCCAAGTACAAATGGAAGAACAATTGGAGGATGGGCTTGAGGAACCCATTATACTATGGGTTGGATGGGGAATTTCAAACCCCATAATCTACATATCACCATTGTTATAGGAGTGATCTGAGAAGTTAATGGAAGATGAACCCCAATAGTTGAACTTTGTCATAGGGCAAGACGAACCTAGACCCAACTGATCCAAGGAAACTAAAAGAAGAAAATGTAAGGAATTTGGACTAAGACCATTATAATTTTGTAGCCCTAGTTATTAGGCTTATCATAGGAAAAATAAAAGGTTGTTGCTAAAAAACCAAAAGCTTAAGGATAAACTTCAACGAAGCAAATGAAAATTTAGTAACTTGGATACACTAGCAAAAGTTATTGATTATGAATAAGGTCATGAAATTAGAGCATATAACTACTTTGAAGAATGTATCAAAGAAGCTGAAAAAACCATAAATGCCATTATTGATGACAATATTATAAATAGCTATGTGTTTATCCAATTCAAGCCTAATTTGCCTCAATGGTGAATGAAAGATGAACTTTTCACCTAGGGATCATTAATGAGGAAATTCAATCGAAAATTATTGAAAATATGAGACGTAGGTGGTTCTCTATGTGCCTCCCTCAAGAATATAAATTGAAGGCAAAAGTTAAAGGGTATAAAGAGAAATTGGCATAAGAACAATATAGAAGCAAATTGGAAGTGATTTGGTCTTAGAGGCAATATCTTGTAGGACATCATCCAAGGTGCACCTTATCTTTCTGCGTGATTGATGGACCTCTTTCAAGTTAACATAGTTATCAATAGGACAACCTTATGAAATCAAACAACCTCAAGATTTCAAGTAAATTTTCTTCTCTATGGACACTAGAGACCAAAATTTGTTGTGTGTACTATATTATTTCAATTTCTTACTCCAGGAAAATGCTCACTGGAACCCCAACCCATAATCAATTTGATATGGTGGAAGAAAGTTGCAGATTTATATGTTGAGATAGAGTTAGAGGCCATAATTATAGTTAAGGATGCGTATCCATTTCCAATGTTAATTATGGATGATTACCAAAGTCTAAGACATGACCTAGGGGAATTTGTGACAATTAGATATCATTAGAGATATACAACTATAGAATATTAGGAGGTAATAAGGACATGCTCTTCAGAATCCCTACTAATATCTCATGACATATAGGATAAGTTACCTAATTATTTAAAGAGTAAGAATCCAGTGGGATATCCTTTTCTCAGTTTGGCCCTTAATAGGGCTACCTTCTACACAATCTCCTTTATGAGATTTGGGCCTAGATGGATTAATCTAGGATTTCATTTTCCTATTATCTGGAGCCCCACTTGATTCTATAAAGCACACAAACAATGGGATGAATGCGAAGAAATATCTTAGTGGATTTAGTTGGACAAGACTTTATTATGTTACAATGAATGGTAATATGGACACCCCATATTGGATGGAGGAAGTTGCATGTGGGGTACCAAAATTGGAATAGTTGAAGTTGCATCATGACATGCAACAAGAGTAGCTCAAGGGAGATGATAGATCTCCTTTTTTCCACCTTTTATGCTACAACAACACTCATATTTTTCCTCCAATATGAACTCGCTTCATCTCCTTCTATTGTACATAAGACTTATTTCCTTACAATCGCTATGATTTTTCTTAAAGGTATAATTATAATTATCATTTGTCTTTGTATTTTGTTTTATAGCTAAGTATCAAGGCATATTTTGAGAAATTATGTGTTTCATTGCATATCAAAATAAAATACCCGATGAAAGGAATCAATACACACTAGTACTGAAAATCATATGAACCACTTGGATGCCAAATTAAGTGATTCGTTCAACGTATAACCTAGTTGAATAATCGTAAGATGTTATTGAAGCTTCCATAGGTTTGAGATAACTTGTGAATTGCAGTTTGAAGCATAACCAACGAACTAGCACAAGGGACTTCAAAAACCTAGTCAACTAAGGACTGAGCCAAAGACCAATTTTGAGAACCACTAGGCTCGCATAATCACAAAGAAGGTGCCACAGGAAGCCTGAATTATCACAAAGAAAGTAGTGCCTTAAGGAGCTCGTATGCCACAAATTAATGTGCCACGAATATCTGAAATTCTTCCACAGATGAAGTCTGAATTTCTTTCGAAGTGATGGAGTATATATTCCAATATATAGTTGTTCATTCATAATTTAGGAAACTCTTCACGCTTTTCTATGTTCTTCCCATTCTTTCATTTGCTATCAAGTCTTGAGAAGATCTTGTTATCGACTTGCAAACTTTATTAGGAATAACTAAGGAAGAAAAAATATAATTAAGAAAAGTGTATAAAAAAAAGAATATCCAAAGATAAATGTAATAGCAACGATAGTAATCAAAGAAAGGAGTTGTAGAGTACTTATAATTTGAGAAAATTCATCCCCCTCTTATTCTTGGAATTATTGTATTTATCCTGCAACTTCATTATCCTCATCATTAGCATGATGTCATATCCTTCTTGCGAAATTTATGGTTTCTTCTTTCAACGGAAACTATTAGCCTTAGAATTTTATCCTTAGGGTTCTTCTTATTCACATCTTAGCTAGGGTTTACAAACCCTAGATGCTTCAATATCCAAAGTCTTAAAGACCTATCACTTTTCAAATTACAAGTTCTCCATGTATGCTAAAGTGTTAGCTACAAACCCTAGAAATACCATTCACAAGCCTTCTATATATGAAATGGAATTTATTGATGTTTAGTTCGCTAATTGTTTTTTACCACAAAAACTTAGTCTTCATATGCAAGGTTTTGAATACTCATGATGGAAACATCTATTAATTTTGATTATGTTTTTGTCCTCAAAGGAGAGGATACTTCCTCTTATGCAAAGTATCTTTACAGACCCTTGTACTACATCAGTTGTCAACATTTTGCAATGAGATTGATGAGATCTTCAAGTAGTTCCTAATAACAGAATAGATCTAGATTTCTATGTAAATGATGCATCCTTCTATGTGTACAGATATTTGAGATCGTCTTGACTTGATGAACTTAGGAGTCATTGGTTTTGAGAGGACTTTGAAATGGACTTATACTTTACTAGTCTAACGTATAAAATATAAGAACAAAGGATTATGTGTACCTCTTGTATTACAAAGAGTGAGGGGAAATACTTTAACCTTGCTTGTCCTTCTTTTTCACTATGTCTTCGTAATATCTTATCTCAGTGAGTTTTCAAAATAATTTGTAGACCTTGTTCCAGGCCAGTGCTCACATCTCCTGCTTATAGCAACCATACATCATCACGTAGAACCTCCTCTTTTCCTTCGTTGTACACGGAGGCTACTCAGGCATCCTTCCTGCACCTTAACATGCCTTTCGGGCCTTCTTTTCCACTCAAAATATGGATAGAACATGCCTATTCTAGGTCACTTCTTATTCAATGTTTGACTACTCATACCTGATATGAAAAACAAATGCACAATAGAGGTAACTCTTACTTATCCAAATCAATTTGGGTTAGACTAGTCCTCTTCTCTTTTCATTGTAGCATCTTTAAGCTTCACTTATTAAACATTTGATATTTCCTTGAGATATATTATTTCCTTGATGTTTTGTTTTTGTTTCCATTCTTAAATCGGCATCACATACAATAATCTATGAAGGATTTGTAATTTAGGCACTTGTAAGTAGATAACCCAATGTTGTAAATGCACTATAACCATGAGATGTCTTATATGTAACAATCAACAATGTTATCTTCTTTGTTTTCAAGAAATATATCTGCAATTTCGTTGTAGATTCCAGTTTTTTCTTCATTCATTAGGTAGCTTACATAATCTATAATGAAAACATCCTAGACCTAAATAGAAGCTTCCTTCATTGGATGAAAACATTTCAATTTAGATGGAAATATTAAAAATAATGTCTTCAACAATCATATTCCCTTCCTCATCCATTATGACGACCCTCGTCTACCCTATCCTTTCTTCACCTTTAACCTAACTCAGACTTAGGTCATATTCTAGACCTGCGGTAACCATATCTCACCATGTGGAAACCCTCTTTTATGGCCTATTAGTCCCTTTTGTACATGCATTGTAGCCTAAGGTTTCTGGGCCCTCTTGTACATATGCAACCAGGCTTTAAGGCCTCCTTTCTTGGCAGAACAAGGGATCAACCCTATTAAACAAACGTGTAGCCCTTACATCCTTCTAGTGCAGAAACTTAGACATGTTCATGTTGCTACTCCTTAAGAGAGATTGATTCACCTTGTTAGATGCCTCTTGAGAGATCCTAGCTTTGATTCCATGTTGAAATTCGAGTGCATGATAAAATCTATGAACTTGATAATTACTTGTGACTGATATATATTTTTTCTTTTAGCATACACTTTATTTAGTTATGTCATTAATAATTTATCCATTCAAAATGATATTACAGTGCATAAGAGGCAAGGGACACCAAAAATTAGGTCAGTTTCTAAGGCAAAATCCACAAGGGAAAAACCTAGTAATCATTTCCTTATTGAATCTTAGTCAACAAGAGAAATCCAAGTCAAAATAACCAATAACCCAAGTGTCAATTGATCCAGGTCTGGGTGTGACAAAGGACCCTTCCAAGACCTTTTACTTTATTGATGTGTTAAATTACAATTTTGAAATAACATAAATGAATACATCTGCATTTTGTAAAGAAGAGGAACATGACAATCATCAGCACATGAAAACATAAGTCATTGATAACGGAGTTCATCCAGGAGGGACTAAGTCTATGGGCCCTGGTGTCAAGATGGTGTAGGTTTCTACATTAAGTGTTGTCAATAATGATGATGTACATAAGAGGTGATGACGCTATCATACAAGGAAAATGCCCTCACGCAGGAGTGGCTCCAAGAGATGTTTCGCTATAGGAACTCTTAGTCAAAAATGGACTCCTATCAGTATGACATAAACCTCATGCATGATGGATAATGACCATCCCGCCAACATGTCATAAAAGGGATGTCAATGCAAACATACATAGTGACACATGAGTATCCCATCAACATACAACATAGGGATCTCAAACACAACATGACGAATCATGACAACAAGTACATCCCACAAATGATTCTGCATCACATCAAGCAGGAATCCTGAAAACAAGTACGAAACAAGATCCCACAGCAAACATCAAACAAGGATCTGTGCAGTACAATGCATAGAAAGAAGAAGTACATGAACACTGCATATACCTCACATCCAGGGGCCATCTGAAGAAGAGGGTGTCAAACTACTGAAGTTGGTCCCCTGTCGAATCTCACAGCATCGAATCTCATGGAAATGGTTGCTCACACATGAATGCTGACACATGCAATCCACTTAGAAAAGTGACAGAAAAATAGAATGAGAAAATGGAAAGTCTAAACACACCATCAGATTTGTGGTGTTGAATAGTGCAAAATCGACTGTCAAATTTCTGAATTCTAAGAAAGTGAAAATTTGGGGCTTAAGGAATCTTTTAGATTCCCCGTCCGAGTCCTCTACAAATCGGTTGCTCAGATCAGGAAACTGACTGTGCCATCGAGCTTGTCCCTGTAATTGGGATCTCCACATCTCCAACAGAAATCATACTATCCGAAGACGAAATCGAAAGGAAATCAACATCTTTTACCTCATCTATCAATTTAAAATGAACTGATGAGGTCTTCTCATCATCTGTTGTTGTTGGTTTTCTATTTGTCTCGGCGCATTCTCCAACTTCCTTTCTAACATACCCAAGTCCTGCCTGACGGGGTAATTCCTCTACTATGATGGGATTGAAAATGTCTTGGCCATTAACTCCCAAGCCTTTCCCTTCGTACCCCATTCTCTTCAACAGTTTGAAGTCAATTCATGTGGTATGATTTTCAAAAACAGCGAAATCATCATCAGGACACATGCGTGAATTCAGAGAACTACTTTTTACCTCACATGGGTCACACTACAGCTTTTCCAAGGCCTCCTCCTTTGCTTGTAGCTATCATAGCAAACTATGTTTCTCCTCTTTTTGTTCATGTAGAAGCATCTTCAATTTAGCGTTAAATGATTGAAGACTTTGGTTGTTGTGCTTTAGTTCTTCTAGGGCCTCTTTCGTGGCTTGCAACTGAAGCTGCAATCACTCCTTTTCCTCTGTCTCTTTCTGTAGAGTTTCATACATGAATTCCACCCTTTTGGAAATTTTGAGCATGGTCTCTTACATCACTTTTTCATCCTCTGTTGCTGCACGTTACATTGTTCACGCTACAATTCACATCCACGCAAAGACCGCTATGATACCACTTGATCCAGGTCCAGGTGTGACAAAGGACCCTTCCAAGACCCTTTACTTTGGTGATGTGTTATATTGTGTTTTTAAAAGAACATAAATGAACACATCTGCATGATGTAAAGAAGAGGAACATGACAATCATCAACACATAAACATAAGTCATTGATAACGGAGTTCATCCAGGAGGGACTATGTCTCTGGGCCCCGGTGTCAAGATGGTCTAGGTTGTTGCATTAAATGCTTTCAATAATGATGATGTACATAAGAGATGATGTCACTATCGTACAAGGAAAATTCCCTCATGCAGGAGTGGCTCCAAGATATGTTTTGCTACAGGAAATCTTAGTAAAAAAAGGACTCCTATCAGTATGACATAAACCTCATGCATGATAAATAATGAGCATCCCGCCAACATGGCATAAAACGGATTTCAATGCAAACATAAATAGTGACACATGATTATCCCATCAACATACAACAAAGGGATCTCAAACACAACATGACGAATCATGACAAGTACATCCCACAAATTATTCTGCATCACATCAAGCAGGAATCATGAAAGCAAGTAAGAAACAAGATCCCACATCAAACATCAAACAGGGATCTGTGCAGCACAATGCATAGCAAGAAAAAGTACATGAACACTGCATATACCTCACATCTAGGGGCCATTTGAAAAAGAGGGTGTCAAACTACTGAAGTTGGTCGTCCGTTGAATCTTGCAACGTCGAATCTCATGGAAATGGTTGCTCGCACATGAACGCTGACACCTGCACTCCACTTAGAAAAGTGGCTGAAAAACAGAATGAGAAAATGGAAAATCTGAACACACCATCAAATTTATGGTGTCGAATAGTGAAAAATCGACTGTCAAATTTCTAAATTCTGAGAAAGTGAAAATCTGATGCTTAAGGAATCTTTTAGATTCCCCTAGAGTCCTCAAAGATTACCTTCTCCAAGTCCTCTGCAAATCGGCTGCTCAGATCAGGAAATTGACTGCGCCATCAAGTTCATGTCACTGAGAGGTGTAAGATCGACATAAAATCTGTCCGATTTGGACACTCCAAAACTTTCACCCTCCTCGAAATTTCACTCCTTCATTGTTCCACCTGCATTAAAAATTAATTAAAAAATTATGCCTCGGTTTTCTGCGCTCTCCTGGTTCCTCCATGCCTGGGCGCACTGGGAAAATGCTGAGCTTATAGAAAGTTTTGGGTAGATAAACCAAGGTATGCGTTTAGGTGGATTGGTGAAGGATCTGAATTAGAAGGAGGAGGTCGGGTGGTCAAATCTCGACCCCTCCACATTTAAATGTATTTCCTTGTTTGAAAAACCGCATGATTTTTTTTGGACAACCACATTAATGGTTGATGGGGTTTAGGGAAAGTTTTAAGAACCCCCCCAAATTTACATGTATTATAAATGGGCGAATCTCCATGGTATATAGGAAAAATGGAAGGCGATTTTATCAATAATATGATATGTATATATAATTTTTTGGCAGAATCTCTCACCAGGCATGGCGAATATTTTACTCAATTATAAAATCTTGTGTTTATTGAATACACAAATGAAATCATTGCATTTCTTTAAAATATCTTTTGAAATCAAAATTACCGAAATTACATATCGATAATCTAGTGGGTGTAAGATAAAATTCACCCGTGCCATTCACAAAAAGCATGAGAAAAAACCTAATACTATATATAAAACCAAGAAAAATTCAAATTCATCACTTCTATGTTCCTGTTTGCAATTAGAAAAATTACCCAAATTACAATCTGTTTACTCCACTTCTAGGGACCTCGTAACCACCCTGCCAATACACAAGTATGTTCCCATTTGCAATTAGAAAAATTACCCAAATTACAATATATTTACTCCAGCATATGTTGGAAAGTTATAGAAGGATGACTAGTGCAATCAATCCATTCCTTTTAGCCCTGGATTTGTTTCAGTTTAAAACAAAAGTATACAAATATACTTGTCCAATGTCTATGCTTTAACCATTCACCTTAAGATGTTTTTACAATATAATTTCCTAAGTATATTTAATATCTTCATTATCATAAAAACCAACCTATATCCATCTTAACTCCACATCTACCACTCTTAGGGAGATGAAATCTATTTATCCCTCTGAGCACTTGGTAGACCCAGAATTAAGATGGATCTAAGATAGAATTTCCCCTTTAAATAGTCTATGCTCACATGAATAACATGGGTTATCATAAACCTGGAGCTTAAAAATTACTATTAGTAATTTATAAAAATTAATAGTTGATTTTTATTTTATTTTTTTTTAACAAGCTAAAATGTTTAACATACATTAAATTACAACATCCATTTTTACTCTTGATCGGATCAAATATTTTTTCACTCTATGCTAGTTTGCATATCACAATATTTGATACTCTCGGGGGTTAGTAGATCCAGAGTAAAGATGGATCTATTCTGGTTTAATTCCCCCATTTAAATAGGCTACATTCCAAGTGAATACCATGGGTCAATACCATGTGCCATATGTGCCATTTTATTTTTATTAATACTAATATTAGGGTTAATAATGTTTTTTTGCATGGTATTAAAAAAAAAAAATAAAAAAATTGTTTACCATAACTCTCGTTTATTTATATTTTTATTAATTTACCATATCATTCATAAATATAAGGTGACTTATGGAGTAAATATAAAAAAATGTTTTATTTGTTTACCATACTTCTCGCTTATTTATATTTTTATTAATTTACCATACCTCTTTCACAAATATGGTATTTGGCCCATAGGATTCACTTAAATAAAACCTCTTTCTTGAGCCTTCATAAATAGAATGACGGTTATGGACTAAATATAAAAAGAGGTTTTATTTATTTACCATGCATCTAGTTTATTTATATTTTTATTTATTTACCATACCTTTTGAGTAGTATAAAAAGACGTTTTATTTATTTACCATACCTCCACTTTACTTATATTTTTATTTGTTTACAACCTTGCATGTATATAAGGTGACTTATGGAGTATATATAAAAAATGCTTTATTTATTCACCATACCTCTCATTTTTTTATATTTTTATTAATTATGCTTTATTTATTTACCATACCTCTCATTTATTTATATTTTTATTAATTTACCATACCTCTTTTATAAATATGGTATTTGGGCATTTGGCCCATAGGATTCACTTAAATAAAACCTATTCTTGAAAATGGGCGAATGGAAGGTTGTAACTCCTAATTTCAAGGGCTAAATTTACCTTTTTTACCCTCTCCCTTAAAATAAGGTGGGCTATTTGAGGTGATTTGTAAAAATGTACTATGATACAAAATATTCGCCCACTAAAAATTTAAAACCCCTTAATTTCGCCAAAGGGCGAACATTCGCCCCTAAAATCACCCCTAATGGGGTTATGTCCACCTTGGGTGGCTCGCCCCTTAACCTCCGCCAATTGATTGAGTTGGCATTTGGTGTGAGGGCGCATGGTACATGGTCACATTTAGTGGTTTGGTTATGTTTGAGGGTACCCAGGAGGCAGGCTAGCCGGGCAAGTTCGAGCCCGCCACCCTCGGTCCATTTAATGTATCATTGTCACGTGGTGGGGCGTGGGCCAAGTACACTGGAGGTGGCCCGCCCACTGCGTGAGTATTGTGTTTAGTTGTGGTTGGCCAGCAGGGTTCATGGCCGGTTAGCCTTTTGTTTTTAATTTATTTTTGTGATATGGTTTTAGGGTGGCAGGGGTGGTGGCCCGTCACCTCTCACACACACACACATATATATAAGGCCATCTTTAAAAATTTGGATTTTAGGCCGAAGGAGACAAATTAATCAGGCCAAAAATTCGCTCGGAATTTGGCCCAGGTGGGTCGGAATCTGATGGCCGGATTTTGTCCAAATTGTGGCCTCCTTAAGCTTGTCCAGTCACCAAAGTCAACCTAAATTTTGATTGCTCCTAACTTTCGCATACGGACTCGGTTTGACGAACCGTTCACACCACCACAATCAAGACAACGATATCTACGCTCTGGTCCTAGTTCGAAATAATTTTGATCACTTTGATTTTTGACCTTTCATAGGCCCTCTTTGTCCTGTGTGTGCCCCTGGAGCCACTGGATCAATCCTCCCCACTAAGGAGCTTTTGGTCCTCCAAAAGCATGAAAAATAATATGAAACTTCTATGTACCTTGTCTGCATCACAAGCGTCCTGAAAGGTCTCACTTCCATCTCCTTCACTTTTGTTCTTCAGAGCCTTAGGCGATGAGCCGACACCTACCACCTCTGCAACCTATAGTACATTGTTTTGCAAATTACATGCTTTAATTTCATGACCAACTAATGACCCAAGCATCCCACACTTTCCACGAGTTTATAACATATACTCAGTGGTCAAGTTTACATCAAGATGGATACAATACCCCAGCTACGAAAACAAGGCCAACATATCATTGTTGCTCCGATTAGTGATGGAAAACACATCATCACTACAACAAATGATTTACAAATATAATGCCAAGCACTATTGTTTTGACAAGTGATGGAAACATAACATCACTTTCAAATTTTAACATGCAACACAAAACAAGACCGGACATTATTGTTGCTTAACAAGTGATGGAAAACACATCATCACTTTTACATTTTATAATGCAACAACTGATTTACAAAATCACGACCATGAGATGCTAACATATCTAGAAACCTTTTTTCACTTATCAAGGTGAATGGATCACCTCCCTGTGGTGGCTTTTCTTGTCAAACAATCGTTTTATCTAGTTCATGTATCGACACTTTGTCTTTAAGGCACTACTCTAGATGGAGCCTCCAACAAGTGGCTCTTTGATGGCCACTTCTGTCGTAATGACTACAATAGGTCTTCTTCCTCCAGATCTGTTTAACATGTTTCTTTACCTGTTTTTGAGAGGGTCTTTCACGCCTCATCCTTTTGTGTGCTACCATTATTTTCCAACACTTAGAAAATGTATGGTTATGTAATCCACAAAAGGTACATGTTTTTCGATGCCATGTTTTACTTACATCATTAAAAACATGATTATAATAGAAATGAACATTCGAATGTCGAAAGTGGTTATACCTTTCCTTGTTGTCACTGGTGTAAGTATGGCAATAAGAGCTTTCCTCATCTCTTTTCCTACCATGGACATTGCCATGGGATGATGGGGGTGTGTTCCCATCATTATCTTTCCTCGACAATTTTGACAATGTCTCGAAAGCATCTGACACCTTCGAGCATTCTCCCTTGGTGTATCTCAAGCCTACAAATTTAGGTCTCTCCATAACCTCCATTGGTTGAGTTATGCCTTGGTTATTAACACCAAGTTCTTTTTCCTCCTCGTGCCTCATCCTTGTAAGGAGCCTCATGTTTATCCTTGTAATTGGGATCTCCACTTCTCCAATAGAAATCATACTATGCGAAGATGAAACCGAAAAGAAATCAACATCTTTTACGTTATCTGTCGATTTAGAAAGAACTAATGAGGTCTTCTCATCATCTGTCATTGTTGGTTTTCTAGTTGTCTTGACGCATTCTCCAACTTCCTTTCTGACATACCCAAGTCCTGCTTAACGGGGTAATTTATGTACTCTGATGGGGTTGACAATGCCTTGGCCATTAATGCCCAAGCCTTTTCCTCTGTACCCCATTCTCTTCAATGGTTTGGAGCCAATTCCTGTGGTATGATTTTCAAAAAGAGAGAAATCATCATCAGGACACATACATGAATTCAGAGAACTACTTTTTACCTCACATGGGTCATGCTGCAACTTTTCTAAGGCCTCATCCTTTACTTGTAGTTGTCATAGCAAACTATGTTTCTCCTCTTTCTCTTCATGTAGAAGCATCTTCAATTCAACGTTAAATGTTTGAAGACTTTGGTTTTTGTGCTTCAGTTCTTCCAAGGCCTCTTCCATGGCTTGCAACTAAAGTTGCAATCGCTCCTTTTCCTCTGTCTCTTTCTATGGAATTTCATACATGACTTCCACCTTTTTGGAAATTTTGAGCATGGTCTCGTACATTACATATTCATCCCTGTCGTTGCGCGTTCCATTGTTCATGCTGCAATTCACATCCATGCAAAGACCACTCTGATACCACTTGATCCAGGTCTAGGTGTGACAAAGGACCCTTCCGTGACCTTTTACTTTGGTGATGTGTTAAATTGCATTTTTAAAAGAACATAAATGAATACATCTGCATGTTGTAAAGAAGAGTAACATGACAATCATCAACACATGAAAACATAAGTCATTGATACCGGAATTCGTCTAGGAGGGACTATGTCTCCGAGCCCCAGTGTCAAGATGGTCTAGGTCACTGCATTAAGTGCTTTCAATAATGATGATGTACATAAGAGGTGATGTCTCTATCATACAAGGAAAATTTCCTCACGCGGGAGTGGCTCCAAGATATGTTCCGCTATAGGAACTCTCAGTCAAAAAAGGACTCCTATCAGTATGACATAAACCTCATGCGTGATGAATAATGAGCATCGCACGAACATGGCATAAAAGGGATCTCAATGCAAACACACATAGCGACACATGAGTATCCCATCAGCATACAACAAAGGGATCTCAAACACAACATGACGAATCATGACAAGAAGTACATCCCACAAATGATTTCGCATCACATCAAGTAGGAATCATGAAAACAAGTAAGAAACAAGATCCCACATCAAACATCAAACGGGGATCTGTGTAGCACAATGCATAGCAGGAAGAAGTACGTGAACACTGCATATATCTCACATCCAAGGGCCATCTAAAGAAGAGGGTGTCAAACTACTGAAGTTGGTCGCCCATTGAATCTCGCAGCGTCGAATCTCATGGAAATGGTTGCTCGC
Organism: Pinus taeda; assembly: GCA_000404065.3. Taxonomy (NCBI): domain Eukaryota; kingdom Viridiplantae; phylum Streptophyta; class Pinopsida; order Pinales; family Pinaceae; genus Pinus; species Pinus taeda. Next base: position 29,981 of record APFE031456794.1, read on the forward strand.
ACATGAATGCTGACACCTGCACTCCACTTAAAAAAGTGGCTGAAAAATAGAATGAGCAAATGGAAAATTTGAACACACCATCAGATTTGTGGCGTCGAATAATGGAAAATCGACTATCAAATTTCTGAATTCTGAGAAAGTGAAAATCTGGGGCTTAAGGAATCTTTTAGATTCCCCCTAGATTCCTCAAAGATTCCCTTCTCCGGGTCCTCTACAAATCGGCTTCTCAAATCAGGAAATTGACTGTGACATCGGGTTCGTGTCACTAACAGGTGTAAGATGAACATAAAATTTGTCCAATTTGGACACTGCAAAAATTTCACCCTCCTCGAAATTTCGCTCCTTCATGGTTCCCTCTGCATTAAAAATTAATTAAAAAATTTTGCCTCGGTTTCTGTGCACACTATTGGTTCCTCCATGCCTGAGCGCACTAGGAAAATGTTGAGCTTATATAAAGTTTTGGGCAGAAAAACCAAGGAATGTGTTTAGGTGGATTGGTGAGGCATCCAAATTAGAAGGAGGTCGGGTGGTTAAATCCCGACCCCTCCACATTTAAATGTATTTCGTTATTTGAAAAACCGCATAATTTTTTTTTGGATAGCCGCATTAATGGTTAATGGGGTCGGGTCCACCTTGGGTGGCCCGCCCCTTAACCTCCGTCGGTTGATTGAGTTGGAATTTGCTGTGAGGGCCCATGGTACATGGTCGCATTTAGTGGTTTGGTTATGTGTGAGGGTGCCCGGGAGGCGGGTCGGCCGGGTGGGTTCGAGCCTTGCCACCCTCGATCCATTTAATGTATCGTTTTCATGTGGTGGGGCGGGGGCTAGGTACACCGGAGGTGGCCCGACGATAGCTCGAGTATTGTGTGTAGGTGTGGTTCGTCGGCGGGGTTCATGGCCCGTCGGCCTTTTATTTTTAATTTAATTTTTTGAAATGGTTTTGGGGTAGTGGGAGTGGTGGCCTGCCACCTCACACACACACACACACACACATATTTATTTATTTATTTATTAAATATAAGGCCATCTTTAAAAATTTCGATTTTAGGCCGAAGAAGATAAATTAATCATTCCAAAAATTCGCCCGAAATCTAGCCCAGGTTGGCTGAAATCCGGTGGCCAGATTTTGTCCAAATTGCGGCCTCCTTAAGCATGTCCAATCACCAAAGTCAACCTGAACTTTGACTGCTCCTAACTTTCGCATACGGACTCGGTTTGATGAACTGTTCACACCACCACGATTAGGACGACGAGATCTACGCTCTGGTCATGGTTCGAAATCATTCTGATCACTTCGAGTTTCGAGCTTTCATAAGTTGGATCTTCGTTCAGGATATCATCAAATCAGAATGAAGACTGAAGACATTCCGAAAACAACATTTAGAACTCATGAGGGTCATTATGAATTTTTGGTCATGCCTTTTGGCCTTACCAATGCACCCTCAACATTTCAAGGTTTGATGAATTCAATTTTCAAACCATTCCTTAGAAAATTTGTGTTAGTATTCTTTGATGATATACTAATCTACAACAAGTCTTGGAAGGATCATGTTGAACATGTTGACAGGGTGCTACAACTATTGGAGGAAAAACAATTATATGCAAAAAGATCCAAATGTTTCTTTGGAGTACAAGAGGTGGAATATCTGGGTCATATTGTATCTCATGAAGGAGTTAAGGTAGACCCTAGCAAAATTAAATTCATTAAGGAATGGAGAATCTCCACATCCATAAAGTATCTGCGAGGATTTCTCGGGTTGACAGGGTATTATCGCAAGTTTGTTAAGAATTATGGGAGAATAGCAGCACCTCTAACAACACTATTGAAGAAAGATACATTCATTTTCATGGACTCTGGAAGCAACAAAGGCCTTTGAACATCTTAAAGAGGCAATGTGCCAAGCACCGGTCTTAGCTAAACCAGACTTCACAAAAACCTTTATTGTGGAATGTGATGCTTCAGGAAATGGAATTGGTGTTGTTTTAATGCAAGATGAAAGACCCATTGCTTTTGAAAGTCGTCCAATCAGGGAAAGTTTTTACACAAAGCTATTTATGAGAAGGAAATGTTGGCAATACTCCATGCACTTAAGAAATGGCGACCCTACCTAATGGGAAGACACTTCAAGGTAAAAACGGATCATGATAGCCTTAAATACTTTTTAGAACAAATATTATCCTCTGAAGAACAACAAAAGTGAGTCACAAAGATGTTGGGTTATGACTTTGAAATTGCGGCCTCCTTAAGCACGTCCAATCACCAAAGTCAACCTGAACTTTGACTGCTCCTAACTTTCGCATACGGACTCGGTTTGATGAACTGTTCACACCACCACGATTAGGACGACAAGATCTACGCTCTGGTCATGGTTCGAAATCATTCTGATCACTTCGAGTTTCGAGCTTTCATAAGCCCTCTTTGTCCCGTGTGTGTCCCTAGAGCCCTCTAGATCACCAATTCATCCCTCCAACTGTCCACAACACTATTCATAAGATGCCATTTGTTTGTCCTCAAACCAACTATAGTTCATAGGAGTATAGCTCACAATACATAGAGATTAAGTGTCATAAGTAGCTTGCATATCTAGGAAGATTGCATTATCATAGAGAAATTTCCATTGAAGGCTTGCATCACCACAGAGAATTTGTCATAAGAGGCTCACATCATCATAGAGAAGGTGCCATAGGAATCATGAATTATCACAAAGAAAGTAGTGCCTTAAGGAGGTCATATACCATAGATAATTGTGCCACAGATATCCAAGTGATAATTTTCTTCCACAAATGAAGTTTGAATTTCTTTCCAAGTGATGGAGTATATATTTCAATATATAGTTGTTCAATCATGCAAAGGGACACATCCTTTGGGAGGGCTGACTTGACTTATGGAGGGATGACTTAGTTAACTTAAAGACACTAAAATATGCCTTTTAAAAAACCATTTTTCTTTCTTTTAAATGTCTAAATGGGATGTGATAACAAATAATAAATGTTGAAACAATCTCCACTTACTGACAGACATAATGGGATTTGTTAGTATTGGTGGATCACAATGGGTCTTCTTCATGGTATTTCCAATGCCTAACGGCTAATACCCCAATAGTCCCTTAACTCGTCCCCTCGTCTTAATTCCACTGTTCACTATGCACTAGGTCATGACCCCGTACCAAACCATATGACCAAGGGATGGGGTTAATGCCTCCAATCCCAAAGTTTCCAAAATCATTAAAACCAAAAGACTCAATCCCTAAATTTCTAACTTCAATCTTCCAATAGGAAAAGAGACCAATCCTCGAATTTTCCAAGGAAAAATAGGCCTACAAAGTGAGTTCCTCAACTTGTCTTAGGGACTGAAAGAGATTTTGATAGGGTAATGGACTTCCCCAAAGACTTCTAAAGTTACAAGGTCCTCGCTAGCCATGTTGACACTGAATTCATTTCAATAACCAGGAAACTTCTCAAATGAAGCCAAAGAGGCCATTGTTCATAGGATACCCCCAATTGTGGCCTTCATGCCTTTTCATTCCAGCCAATTAAAGATTTCTTTGGTCAACTCTATAAAACTTTGTCTTAGATGTTTAGTGAAGAATCCTTCCTTTGAGTCTTTGCTCTACAAACAAGGATTTTACTCTTACAACTAAGTTCATATCATTAAAATATCTTCTGGTCTCCACAACAAGATCAAATATTTCCCAATCTGTCTAAAGTAGATTAATCTCCCTGACGTGAGACTCATTGAGATCCTTACTTAACCAACTAGCCATCAAGGCTATCCATGAGGTTGAGGGTTAACATCCTTTATATTCTTAGACATGAATTATTACTTGATAAATGCCCGCACCACTCCATACATTAACGATAACTAGGACTAAAATCCATTAGTCACATTCTCTTGAAATGTGTATCATAAAAGCACAGTAAGATCAATTTGCAAGCATCTAAACATTTCATAACCATCATAATCACATTTACCACTTCATATCATAATTAGGAAACATGTGGAGCATGATTTCCATTCAATAGATGAGCAACATAAATATACACAACTTAAAAACATCATTTCCATTTCATTGAACCTGATTTACATTATAGATTTAAAGTCCACAATGGTACTTATCTGGTCAAGGAAACATTGTCTACAACTGATGATGAGTGACACAAGTTCCAACCCACCATTGGCTTAGCTACACTACAATATATCTTACAATTGACCACCCCTAATCCATACCAAGAAGACATGAGGGATGTTCTCACTCATCAATACAAGGTGGAGTCGTGAAGGCCATTCTCCTTTATTAAACCAAGTTCATTAGCTCCTCCTAGAATCACAACTAAGCCCAAAGTCTACCCAATTTCCTTGGGTGATTTCTTCCTCAAGCTAATAGTAATGTAAGTATGAAGGGCTTTCTCCTTCATCCACACAAAAATCAATATGAGGTCTTACAACCTATTGAGCTAGGGTGTGTTTCTTATTTATAGTTTGGCCATGATGGGCCTACACAACACAAAGAGATCCCTTATCTAAGTCAATATTACCTTGGTGCTTCCTTATTATTATTTGTATTCTTAGTTTAACAATGTTTCTCAATAATTGATTTTGGCCATTGAGATGTTGATGTGGTACTTGGAGGATAAATCTTCTAGTGGCCATAACTTTGGAAACCAAACTTGAATTTTGATTATATGTATATCATTGGAAGCTCTCAACAAGAAAAATATGATGGTGGCCTCTGAAATAAGTTTTAATCTTGTTGAAGGAAGATAAATTTAGATAAAACCCTTTTCCTTAAGGTGGCCTAGGAGGTCAGGACTAGAGACCTCATAGCCTTAATCAGGGTTTAAAAGGTTGGGTTTGTTATAGTCAGCTTGTAGAAGAACATTGGCAATTGGTCCCTTCAATGGATAAGATGTTTCAAAGGGAAGCATTTTATTTGCTTCATGATAGGGACCCCATCCCTCATCTATGTTGTAGTGGTTGTTTGATATTTAAGGTCCTTGTGCTCATACCATGAGATGTTGATGTTAGGATTAAGTAAGCATTAATCCATGATAAATAAGCCACTATTAATTTCAACTTCTCCTCCAAGGTTTTTCTTTGTGTGATCTACCTATGCTCCATGCATGACTTGGCAGCTAATTGTATCCTTCATGATCAAGGCTAGGTTTATTTCAAACTATGGTTCCTCTTTACACCATCACTAAGGTTTCCATGATTACTCCAACAAAGAAATATGTATATCAATGATATGGCATTTATTATGTCATATGAAAATCAAACTTTCAACCTACATTTCTTTATGTTTGACATGTATAATGACATATATTTCCACCCACTATTTGACCCTAATATTAACCTATATATCAATTAGAATATTGCCTATAATATCAACTACATTAACAACATATATTTTGACCCTAATGTCCACTAGTATTATTTAAGTCAAAACCCAGGTTGAAAATTGGGTCTAAATAATTATGGACAAGAAATAGATTAAAGAAGATATCAATTTTCTATTTCAGCAAGTACCCACAGAATATAGATTGAAACTACAGTCAAAATCTTGGGCTCATATTATAGTGATTTGTACCTTGTCCTATATCACATTCAAAAGAGAGTTTCATGTCTAAAAATATGGGACATTTGTTGGGTCCCTATAATACTAGTGATTACCCCATTACTATTATAGTTGTACCCCTTATTAATATTGTTGTGCCCCTATTGTCCCCATATTGTTATTA
>APFE031456801.1:0-17836 GCA_000404065.3 Pinus taeda
AACATATGGTGTGTCCTACCAAAAATAAAAAATGGGTGCATTCGTAGACGAAGACACGCATGAAAGATCATGGATGGTAGGTTCACCAATGATGTTAGGAAAGAACAGAGGGGGCTTGGATGGAAGGGAGTCATCCTTTGTTGAGTGTTGATGCTCAATATACCACTCATACTCTTCATGAATGAAAATTCATGTTGGTTGTGCAACACCAACTCCATCAGTGGGTTGTTCCTCATTCACAACAAGTGAAGAGTCTGGAATGGATGCATAGAAGAAAACATCATCTGGAGGAACACTTGGGTGTGAAGATAGAGGTCGAAGAAATGAATTCATATGATAACTCAAAGGACTCACAACCAAATCTGCATGAAAATCGAGTGGAGTGATGTTGGGAGAGTGTGAAGGATGAATAGGTGTGTGAGCATGATCCTCAACATTACAGGGTAGTGGTGGAGTTGCTGAATGAGATGGAGGTGCACAGTCAGTTGAGACAGTGCCCGCTCCCACATGATATTGCGTAGTTCCATCAATGAAGAATGAGTGAGGCTTTATATCAAGATTCCTCTTGGGACGAGAAGATTTCTTAAGGAAATACTCGAACCAGTCTCAAAGATAAGAAAATTTCATCTAGCTCTTCAGATCTTGAAACTGCAAGTCATGGAAGTGCTACCAAAAATCAATCACAGATTCATGGAGAGACCTCTATTGTTATAAGAGTTTCTGGTTAAGATAGTCTAGATCAAAATGATAGAACATCTATTCAATGAGATCACATAAGTTCTCAAATGAATGCATGGTGTTAGCTGATAGGCTGAACACACAATGAAATGGAGATTCACGAAGTGTGTATGCAGGAAGAAAACTAGCCTATTCTTCAGAAAACTCATCTTCCTCATAAATCATGAAAAGAAAGTTATATAAGTGCTCAGGCCAAGCCACTTCACCTTCACCATCATATGTGTGAGTGGAAAAGAGATCGAAAAGCTTCCCTGAGATGGAGACATCTTCATGATTCGAAACACATCCGGGGGGAAGAAGAATGCAAGACTCCATGAAAGATATGAAAAGGTTTAAAACTGGATGAGAGGACACAACTTATCATCAGGCCCTCCTTCTAGCACCAGAAATGTTGATGATGCTGGACCTACCAACATGTCAAGGGGATCCCCCTAGTAACAAGTATCAATTAGACCTTAGACCGTTTGGTGTAGGAGTCCCAGCCATGGGTCGTAAGGTGATTCCTTGACTGCAATGTCGTATAGAGTCAAGTAGAATATCTCTGTCAGCAACAAGGGTGTGATTGATGCAGTGAATCAATGAAGGTGTATGAGAGGTTCCAACACATCAAAAGGGGAAGGAGGTGAAGGTGAGTTCTAGGTTGAAAGGAATTAGTCCCAACTCGGCTAGGAACACACAACACAAATGACATGCATAGCTTTCGGCAGAGCAATCCACTTAGATGCAGAAATCACATCATACAAGGTAAGATAACACGTACATCACTCATGGATCAGTCTAAGACGAGTGCGACTATTGTTATAGAAAGTTCCAAGTGAAAGGTCTGTTTGATGTCCAAAAGAGCAGTCGACACCAACAATTATAGCATTAAAAACATATGCAACACATTAACAACAAGATTCATATAATTTCATGTGAATTAGTTCATACACAAGTACGTAATTTAAACAACATATATCATTAAAGAAACTGAAGCAGTCCAATTACAATAACAAAATATGCATGAAAATGTGCTGGCCCTTATTATATAAAGAAGTGTTAGTCACAATCATACAATACATCCATGTAAACCTGCTATCCCCAACAGTGGAATGTTATAGCCACATTCGCCTACTCCTCCAAAGAGATGTACTAGCTCCTTATAGTGGAGAAGCCAAGGCGTGTTACAATACTATCCAAGCTTCTTCGAGATAGTCTTACTAGAAGCTTGGCTGACCAAAAGCCTATACAATGAGTTATGAGGGAGTATTTATTAAAAGGATAGGGTGACCCTTGACATTCCCCTTTGTGACAGTTCAACTACCCTCATGACTCTTCACCTACTCTATGACTGTTACATCCAACTGCTGACACTTGACTTACACTTGACATGACTCAACATTATAATGCGCATGTACTCATGTGAAACAACATGGCTTGAGAAAGCCTTGCATGACATCACTGACACTCGGTCCACTATAGTGAGACCAACTCTTTGACATGCTTGTGATGGTGAAGCTGGTGAACTAATGCCAAGATTGGTCGTTCGTGATGTTGTGCATGCACCTCATGGTGACATATTGCTGAAGAAAACTATGGCTTATGTTGCAACTGATGCATTGGTTCAACCCCTTCATCCAAATCATATGCTAACATGCACATGGTCTTCTTGGGTGCAGATGAACCGGCAACACACTGATGCATAGTGTCCATTCTGATCTTCAAGTGTGTGCTGGTGGTCATGCACATAAATTTTTCGAAGTACCCATTTGGATCTAGTTGGACTTTCTTCTTGTCTTCGCCTTGGTGAGTGTGTTGAATGGGTTGGATTGCATGCGTGCACACAATTTAATGCATGCTATTGAATCCCTTGCATGCGATCAACCAAAATTCTCACCATGTTTGCTCTGTGTTAGCTGCTGGGATGGATCTTTAACTTGCCTGGGTGCAGTTTCATCTGTGAGTGCACGTTGCACCCACTGCTATTCCTAATCCTACTGTAACTCATTTGTCTACCTACACAACTTCATGTTCTTCTTGATTTGTTGCTTCAATGCATGCAACTCCTTCTTTATTACATCTTCTACCTTCATGCAATCTTCATGTTGCGCCATCACTCCATAGCCGGAGTCTCCAAAGTTGCTTTCATCATCAATGGACATGCTTGAGCGTGAAACCTTGTTCCACCTCCATGTTGTCAACAACCCTCCTCTGCATTCATTTCATTTGGTATGCTGTCTTCAACTATTGTTCATGATGCTTCTCTCTGTGATGTTTCCACTTGATTTCCTTGTCTACAAACAAATTGATTTCTTCGTGAGTAGGCAAGCTCATAGACACTTGATCAATTGCATCGCCAAGCATGCTCTAAATGGTGTCCTCATCTCTTCTCTCCTGGAAACCATTGTACCTTTACTGATAAGAGGTAGATGAACACATGTGATACCTGGAGACATGGAAACACTCATAGCAAGCAATATGTTAGTCGAAAACCAAAATGAGCATGTGAACTAACTTGCAACATACCTGGGTGAATGATCATGAAGGTTGTGCAATTTCGACCAGGAGTTCAAGAGACCGACTACCAAGACTGCTCAAGGCATAATCTAGGCTGTTAGGAGATTGGCTGACTGCTGGAACTGTGCAATGCAGCCCAGTCTGGCTGTTGACTACTGGGATTGTGCAATGCAATATTCCAGCTTGGAATGATTGTTGACCTAGTGACAGATTTGTGCAAATTCTTGGGCCAAGCAGCCACTGTCGTCCAAAAATGAGAAAAATAGTACTCGAGGCTAGTTTCGGGCAGGAATGCACAAATATGGAGAGGATAGTGAGACTTCCTTTCCCAAATTGCGTAATGCAGCCCTGGTGAAGGCAGAGCCCATGCCAAGGTTGGTCCGATTCGCTGATGAGCGATTGCAGGTAAGTAAGTCAGTGAATGCATGGTGAAACTAAGTGCTATTAGAAGTGATTGATAGTCCATGTAAAACATGAATGGAAGATTCAATAAACAAATCAACATGCATGTGGGTGAGGCATTTAACCGGTTGGGTGAATGCTTGTGCAAAACAATTTCATGCATGCGATAGCAGTGAGATAGAAACGAAAACTGAAACATAGCTAGGACAAGCTAGTATATATGTAAACAATAGCAAGAATTTAAAGAAATAAAGAAAAAAGTACTCCTACAAGTGAAAACAAAAAAATTGACATAAATACATCACAAGGAATGGGTAGCGGGCTTACCCCAAAATAGCTGAGCTGAATGTGCCGACTACTCCTAGATGTGATGTGGGATGTCAAAGCTGCACGGTTGATGTGAGGAATGAGATCTGCACCATTTGGTTGACGAGTTCTGGTAACATCGAGGTTGTGATGTGCATGGCACAAATCTAGGGGAAGTGACACTTGGGGTAGGTTTCGGAATTGCTCCTTGCATGTAACATCCAACTGCTAAGCATAGATACCTAAAACAAGGGATGCCTTTACATGCTGTATTGGGATAAGCAATCCATGCATGCAAGTTTTGTTTTCTCAATCCTGGAGAGAACTAGTCAACTCAGTTGCACATGCAAGAGACTACTTGACTGCTGGAGAAAAGTGCGCATTTCTGGCTGGGAGTTGGGCTCGCTACCCACAATATTTTCGCAATTTTTGGGTAGAGCAGCTAACTGCTACCCAAATTTGCACAAATCTTGCGCTGAACAACCTATTGCTGGGAAACTTTGCGCAAATCCTGCTGGGAGGGTTGGCTGGTAGAAATGCACAATCCTGGAGCCCAGCAGGCTGTCAGAGAGGATTGCAAAATTCCTAGAGGGAATGTTGGTTTCCCTCAAAAAATGCACAATTTTCAAGGGGAAGTTGCTTAGCCTGCAGCTGGACCAAGTCTGGGTGATCAGCCTGTGAGGAGAAAGGATTAACTGTGATCAACAGGATGCCTTTGTGTGAGGAAAACATTGAAGCTTGAGTACTTGACGAAGCAAGAAAAAAGTGTTGTCTAAGGTTGGTAGGGAGGCTCCAAAATAGGCTAAGGAAAAATTTTGGAGGGTGGTTGTAGCCACTACAACACTTCATTACATAGGGTCAAAATGAAAAGGAAATTTTGATCTTCTATAATATGGTTGATCATCTCCTTATAGTAACTTAAGTTTATTTTACCCTCCAATAATTTATTACACCACAAATTTTCCTTTAATTTAGACGTAATAATATTTGTAGAATTATGCTTATTTTGCAATATGATCCCCTCCTTTATACCCTAGTGATTTGGAAAAAATTAGGCATCTTTATGTCATCCCCACTTGAGCCAAAGGTGGTTTTGGCTATATTTTCAAGCAATTTTGGGAATCCTCTTATTATCCATGTTGTTCAATATATTCTTATACATCACGTACCCAGTCATAGCCATCCTCTCAATGGGAAAAGGAATTCATTATTGTTTATCTAAACTTGGTATTCCATATAGGATTAACAAATTAACTAACCACTCACAAAACTAGACGAAATATCACAACACCAATATTTTTATGTGGTTAAAATGTTGTGAGAGGAAAGTGATCCACGGCCCTAGCCAATGCCACCACTTGAGGCCATTTTATTAATGCAAAATAAAATATTTTACATAAGAGAATTCTAAGAATTGATCATCAACCATGACCCTCTATGCAATATAAATAGAGATCATTAACCAATTGGGTTTTAAGCCATGGATTAATAGTTATTAGTCTTGAGGAGAACATGAGACATTGGATCACTCTATGTATAGAACTGTTGTGGTAAACAACAACCCCAATTTTTTTATATCATATAAAAACTAGCGAGGATTTAATTATTATATTTTAATTTGCTTTAAAATTTCTTTTAAAAAACTCAAGAAACCCTTTGATTGTATATTTTTAGCTTAGGGATGAATTTCATGTATTTTTCAATAAATTATATAATAAGCCCCAATGCTAGAGCCACCGCAACTGAGCATACTTCAAATAAACTCAAGTTTCATAATTTTAAGACTTTATTTCAATCAAACTGCACTCCTTCTCTCTTTACTTGACACGTTGCCCAGAATTTTTTCCCCGGACCATTCTAAAATTGTGCCTTTTAAATACATTTGGGATCTACCTTATGGGACAACTTATTACTTTATGTGGGATTCCCCTCTACCATATCACATGGCTTGTAGCTCTCTTATTCATCCTTCACACCTTCCCCTTACATGTCATCCTATCCCTCCTTCCCTCGAAGTTACATATGATCCATCCATTTGAAAGTGTCAAGACAACGTAATGATGGGAAAACTCATCATCTCACTTCAGCTTTTTTCCCCATTAATTCTTCTCCCTCTGCTTTATTGTTGGATGTTGAACCCTTCCTTTCCATGTATTTCCACTCCCAATCATCACACCCCTTTGCAATGTGCTAACTACTTATTCCTTTTGGTATTTTCCTCTTGGGATGACTTGAATCATCTCCTTAGAACTCATACAGCCTTTTATTGGAACATGGATACCCTTACTACACGTCATCCTGTAGTCTTGTCATCTTGGTGATCCCTTAAGGACACTTCCCTTTGTTCCTCCTAGAGCCTAACCTTGCGGGATGACTTAAGAAGCCACATCCCCTGCCAACTAACTTTTTCGCTCAATTAAATTTTGCCACTTGTCATCCTTTAACAATTGTCACTCATATATGGATAATTGAAAAGTGTGTTAATATTAAATTTTTGTACACCTGTTCATCCATTTAACTATTTCATTTCATTTTTTAATGCCTTTTTTATTGATTCAAGTTATATTACATTTGTGAGTTATATTGCATTTACTCATTAAAGACCCTCTAACCCTAGTTTTCTCTATTATAGGCTATCACTACAGAAATCCCTGTACCAACTGTTATAATGGTGAAGCCAAAGAAGAAAACACCTCTACAGTAACCAAATGAGCCATTAAGGGAAATGATTGATGAAGCTTTATTGGATATCTTTCTTTTCTTTGACCCTATGTGTACAAGGGATTTCTACATTTCATCTTGAAATGTTATGTATGAACTGTTTGAGGAGGAATTGTCATTAAAGGGTTTTGAAAGGTCAGTACTGGCGACTATAGACTAGGGTGGCAATAAACTTCCGAAATGTTGAACATAGATGCTTCCAAATATCGTCCGCATAAAATTATTTTGCCTCCCATGATTCTCCCTTACACGGATATGATTCGCTACGTGGTGTAGAACCTCAATATCACTGAAAGGCAGTTTATCACCTCGCGAGGAATGGTTATCAGTTCCTTCAAGCCACAACATATTCAGGTCATGTATCATTTTCCTAAGCCACATATAATATACAATTCTCAGCTTGTTGAAGGCTTAATGAAATAAAAATGTGAGGGTAAGGAAAAGAACTTCTTAGTTTGATTAGAGAATGGAGTAGTCACCCAAATAAGCACAAGGAAGAGTCCTTTATCCTATATGCCATTCAATCTTTAATTCATCCTTATTTTTATGTCACTACCATGCTCTTTCAATTTTTTGCTTATCAAAATGTCTCCAAATTTCCTAAGGACATGGTTCCTCTTATTGATAGGGTTGTCAAAGAGTTTATTATTATAAGGAGAGCTTCAGCGTAAATCACATAAGAAAGACTTTCGTCGACGCGTTTCGAACCAACCAATGTGGTTCATCGTCAGGACAAGATGAAGAAACAGATCCAGATCAGCGTGTTAAATAGACCAAGCAGAGACTCCAACGGCTACCACAGTCTAACGGCTACTTTTCCACACCAACACCCCAGGGAAACGGGGCGCTCCATCCAGCTGAGAATCTGTGAGCATGCAGCGGACCTGAGGCATGGTAGAATAAAATCCTCAGCTCTAGCAGAGCATGTGGATAAAACTAAGCATCATGTCTGCATAGAAGAGGCCGAAGTCATTGCCAGGGTAGATCGATTTCATCATCGCAAGTTAAGGGAAGCTATTGAAATTGAGCGAAGACCCATCAATCTCAACAGAGATGATGGGTGGAAGGTTAGTAGGAGTTGGATTCCTGCGTTGTCTTCTTAGGGTTTCTTCCTCCCCCCCTCTGTTTTTCTGAGGTGCTTTCTTTGTGTGGACTTGGTTTTGTCCGTGTGAGTCTGATATCGCTTATCGCTAACTGCATTGTGTTCTTCCCTTGTTCCTTTGTGTCTTCCGGTCTCTTTATAACCTCTTCCTGTGCTTTATCTCCGGTGTATGTAGAATTTATTAAAATCGAGTGAGATTTATTCGTATAACAATATTAAATCGAATGTCAGTTCAATTAACCCCTTTTATAGGCTTTATTCTAGTTACTAATTAATGAATTTCTACATTATAATTATAGACATATAGTACTATTAATATAGTCCCATATATATCTCATAGTATGTTTAGTTTAGGACTTTTATATATTAATTTAAATATTCTAGTAAATTATTTAATTACTTATATTAGTATTATTAATTATACATATTATTATTTAACAGAATATTAAAAACTAATTTATATATATACATTATTATAAATAATAAATATAATTTTTTGACTTAATCTAACCTTGCTATAAAATTAAATTATTCATATAACCTCATTCAGTAATTTAATTTAGGACTGGTTTAAAAATATTTAATAAATTAATAACCAAATATTATTTAATATATATAAATTATTAATTATATAAAACATAATATTAATAATTAATTCATATATGTACATTTATAAAAAAAAAAAAAAAAAAAAAAAAAAAAAAAAAAAAAAAAAAAAAAAAAATAAATAAATAAATAAATAAAATTTGGCCTATTTTAACCTTTTCTATAAAATCTCACCCTAGTAATTTAATTTAGGATAGTTTTAATATATTAATAAATTAATTATTTATATTTTCAATATTATCAATTATATATACTATTATATAAGGCTTTACTATTTTAGCAAATTAATATATTGTTTTTAATTGACCTAACTTAACCCTTTTCCAAAATTAATTATAAATAAATTACCATTATACCAAAATGAGGGTATTTAGTAAATTAGGTATAATAATTATATTATTAAAATATACATTGATTTAATGAATTAATAATTTAATAAATATTGACAGATAATTTTATATATAAAGGGGTAACATTGTAAATTAAATGAATATAATAGTATTTTAATATATTAAATTAGTGAGAGGAAGTTTGACTGGGGTGTTGGTGTGGAAAAGTAGCCGTTAGACTGTGGTAGCCGTTGGAGTCTCTGCTTGGTCTATTTAACACGCTGATCTGGATCTGTTTCTTCATCTTGTCCTGACGATGAACCACATTGGTTGGTTCGAAACGCGTCGACGAAAGTCTTTCTTATGTGATTTACGCTGAAGCTCTCCTTATAACTATGACAAATCACAGAAGTCTCAATTCTACAAGTTTATTATTAATTGGGCCCATAATTTGTCTCATAATTTAGCTAAATACATTCTTCATTTCCACTCCAAACAAATGGTCACTTACAAACACTCATAACCTTTGGTAAATTATGCATCCTCCCCAAATGAAAGGATGCAGGTGTTCTACCACTTGATCTTGAGGGTCAAGGTGGGAAGATCAGAAGGCAATAGGATTTGTGACCCTTGTCCCTAATGACAAGTTGGGTTAACTTGCCTATTGTCCTTGGATATAGGGTGGTAGCTTGAGCTCCCTTATAATGATGATTCTTCTTCTTTAGATTCAAGAGTGTTCAACAAATGAGTAATTATAAGTATATGTGAGATATGAATTGGTCCAGTGATGAAAATGAAAAGATTTTTGAGATGAGATTCATGATGCAGTTAGAAATTTCTCCCTAGCTGAGAGGGAGTGTTAATTTGGAAGCTCATGGATAAATTCCCTCCTTTGGAAAACCTTACTTATCAAGAAATCCCCATCCTAACCCATGGAATAATTTAATTTGGTCAAGGAAAAATTTAATTTTTAAAGTGAAACCCACAAGTACACAAAAGTACAAGTTCCCTTGGGAAAGTTAATTCGACCTCCTAAGATGCATATATAAATTCACCACATGTTGCATCACTTTGGAGCACCATCACATCTTCTCTCTCTTCTCTTGATTGGTTTGTACAGGTCTACAATTGGAGGTCTAATATCACATGTGCGTCAGGAAGGAGGCTAGTTCTAATTTCTGCATTGATTTTTATGTTTCAGACAAGTTGAATAACCATTGACAAACTTTGAATTTCTTTGCCTTGGATTTTTTTTTTTTGGAGGCCAAATTCTTTGGGCATCAAACAAAATTTTTATGGGAAGTTTGACTTGGTTTTACCATAAGCATGTTTACTAAAGTTTGACCATGAATTCTAAATTTTGGTCGCATAATTTCTCTCCCCTTTGACCGAGTCTTTTGGGACTGTTTTAACTGATCTTCGACCAGTAAAGAAGGTTGAATATTTTGACTATTGATCGAGTTAATTTGGAGCTGATTTATCTGTTGAACATTGAATGGTTTGGGAATCTTTGACTTTTGTTGATTTTTATTGACTTTGACCAAAAAATATAGACTTTGACTAATTTAGATCAAATTTTCCTTTTGGGCTCATTTCTTGGATATTGGCTAGTTGATTGTTGGACAAGTCAAATATTTGAATTTGAATCTTTAATGATGAATTCGATCATTGTATCACTTTAGTGAACATTTGATGACAATATTATAGAAGAGTAATTTTGAAAGGGTTTGTCCCTGGTCATTGACAAAATATTTTTCTTGTTATTGCTCTTGCTTGTCTTATATTGTGCATTGGATTTATTGTTCTATCTAAAATTGCTTATTATCACTGGATGAATAAATTTATTCAAAAAATGATTGATAATTGAAGAATAATTGGAAAAGTGATTTTTTTAAGCATAAAATAGTGGAAAATTAACACAAATGGGGATTTTGCTCAATCCATGAGGTTGAATCCATTGTCTAGGTGGTCTCTCAATTGTCTTTTCATCACAAGAACCATATGGGTTTTCAATCCACTATTTAGGTGGTTAACATCTCTTTCGCAAGCACCATAGTTACACAACTTACCTTATTCAGGTGGTTAACCTCTATATAAGGAAACAAAAATTTGATTTGGTCATCCATTGATTAGGGGCTCAAGTTTATGCTCTAAAATCAAAGTGTCAAAATTTTGTCAAACTCAACTTCAGATCAAAGAGCTCATCATTCTGAATCCAATGGTGTGTGAGCAGCACTCAAATCCGAGCTCATATGCAGAAGTTAGAGCAAGTCAAAGTTAAAGTTTGACTTGGACATGTAGCAAGATTGGATGACATGGCAAAGGTCCCAGCGAATGGGGAAGCACCAAGTGGCAGGTTGTCACTGGGTCTCACATGTCGTATATTGGGGAAAAACATAGGGTGCAGGTTAAGAATTGACCCCCGACGGGTTGGGTTGCAATTTGTGATAATTGCAATCACATATCGCACCAAAACCCTACTGATATTTATGTCACCCCTGGTACTTTGCCGATTGTGAAAGGTCCTCGGACGTGATATATTATACACTATATTTCATAGCCTGGCAAGTTCGATAATATCACAGTTGTATGGAATTTAATATTTTTCGAGCGAAAACGCTGATTGTGATTTGTGATGGGTCTCCGTACTCGATATTTTATGGAATAAGTTTTATAATCCTAGTGGGTCCATAGTGGTATGTGTTTTGGTAACCGTCGATTGCGATTTGTTTTTGGGTTCCCAGATGCGATAATTTATATATTAAGTTTAGCACTCCCGAAGGGTCCATCATATCACAATCACATATCGCCTGCCTGGTTCATAGTCCATAAGGGCGTGGGACTCCACCGATTGTGTTTTACGATATGGTTAACAGGTTATGGCCAGCAGCGTGGCCAATTTCTCACTCATTTAGCAAATTTTGGAGCGAATTTGTGGGATTATGTCGGTTTTGGAGCATTTTGTGGAACAAATAGTGGGATAACTAGGAGAAGTCATAACTTCTTCAGTTCTTATTCAAATTAGATACAAAAAGAGGCTAGATAACCATTTTTTAGGATTTTGAACTCATTGATACAGGTTTTAGAGGCATCTGAGCATTTAAAACACACTTTTATTGTAATTTGAACATAATAGAGAGGCCCAAGCCATTGGAAGTTGGACCAAGGATACATAGCCCAGGAGGGGTGAACTCCTTTATCATGTGTTTGTTGGGTGTTGTATTTTGATGTCCTTTTCTGTTATTTTGTTGTTGTTCAACATATGTTTTATGTTAAATTATCTCTAACATTTACATAAGAAACTCTCATGGGAATTAGTTAATTAAGAAAAAATATTGAATCCTTAAGAACTTGATAAGAAAATGATAAGAATCTTGGGTTTTATTCTAAATGGGGAATTAGCACAACATTACTAATATGCTCCATTTTAGATAAAGTTGGTATCAGAGCACTAGTTTTTTCTTACTACATTTTCGTTGTGAGAGAATGAATGAATTTTTTTCAAGTTTATGCCATGCTTACAGGGTTAAATCTCAAAATAGGTGAAGGAAAGCTGGTTGGAATCCCTAAAGTTGGGTTAAGTGGAAGAAGATCAAGGTTGAAAAAGTATTCTACACCAGTACATCCTCAAGTTGTAGAATTTGCAGTTGAGTCTTCAGAGATCATGTCTCATGAAGGAGAACCTACCATGACAGAAGATGAGAAGACCTTCATAAAGGCTTTCTTTGATATGACAGAGATGGTGAAGGTCCTCTATGAAGAGAGGAATAACAGATTGCAACGAGAAAGTTCCAAACCTCCCAAAGGAGAAGGATCTTAAGGAGGAGGTGATGGAAAAGGAGGTGATAGGAATGGAGACAAGCCTCCACCATCTCCACCATCTTCTACTTCACAAGTATCTTCACACTCTTCCACTAATACAACCCTTACTCATACTCATCATCATTCTTCAAAAGGAATTGGTAAATCACCTTTTCTAAAGCTTTATGTTAAATTTGAGTTTCCTATGTACAATGATGAAGTGAATGCAGAGAAGCTAGATAAGTGGATTCGTCAGTTGGAGGTGTATTATAGAATTTATAACCTTTAAGAGGATGATATCAAGATTCAATAGGCTTCCTTGAGAATGGAGGGTGCATCACTTGTATGGTGGGAATCAAGGATGCAAGACGAGATCAAAAAACATGGTAAGATCTCTATTACTTGGTCTGATTTCATTACTGCTATAAAAGGACAATTCTACCCTTTAGCTTATATGAAAAAAGCTATCATGAATTGGAAAAAATACAGACAGTTAAAAGGTTAAAATGTGTAAGAGTATACTCAAGAGTTTAGGAGAAGAGCTCTTATGATAGGAGTAGACTTACAACCATAAGATACTTTGCTGAAATATATAGTAGGTTTTCATAGCTATCTTCGACATACCATTCTTATGTTTAATCCCATGAATCTTGATAAGGTTTGTGTTCAAGCTACACACCTCGAAGCAAGAGGGAAAAATGTACAAGGATAAGGTAAAAAGAAGCCATTCCAGAATGGTGAAAAAGGGAAGAAATTTAAAGGAAAGCAGAAGAAAAATGCTTATGTTAAGAAAGAAGGGGAGAAACCCATGTGTAAGAATTGTTCCAAAGAGGGTCTTGATGAAGTGCATTGTTGGAAGCTTCATCCATAATTACAACCAAATAAATCTAACAATAAAGGGAATCAGAAGACAAATGTTGTTGTACAACAGGACTTGGGTTCTGACTCAGGTGATGAAGCAAAGATTGCAACCAAAATCACTAAAGGAAAAGCAAGAAAAGAGGAAGTTCTGGAAAGTATCAGTGCAACAAATAATTCCAATAATGCTTCAAATGAGGAAAAAAGAACTGAGTTGTTCCATATTCGAGTTATTTCCAAACACACCAAGATTGATACGTTGTTTGAAAGTGGATCTCAGGAAAATTTAATTTCTAAAGACTTGGCCAAGAAATTGAATCTAGAAACCACATCTCATCATAAATCGCATTTGTTGGGTTGGATAACCAAGGATTCAAATCTTTAGGTGACAAGGAAATGTGTTTTCAGGTTTTCAATTACTGCCAATTTTGTTGATGAAGTTGAATTAAATGTAGTGTCATTGGATATTTCTAAAATTATGTTAGGAAGCCTATATTTGTATGACAGGAAAGAAAAAATACCATTTGTTCAAAGATGGAGTGGAGTATATTATGAGAGACAATCGTAGGAGTCTTAATATGTCTTTGGCAAGTGCAGGGAAAATGAAAGGACTAGTCAATTCCAGCAAGAGTCTCGTTCTCCTTATGATCAAGCAGAAGAATGACATGAAGCATGAATCCTTTGCAGGCTGTGACGTGAAGTTGAAAGCTGAATTGGTTGATGTGATCAATAAATATGGAGACATGTTTCAAGAACCAAAGGGATTGCCACCAAAAAGGGGAATTTAGCATGAAATTCAGCTACAACAAGATTTTCCACTCCCAAACATCTGTATGTATCGAATATCAATTCTAGAAAGTTTAGAAATTAAGAGGCAAGTCCAAGAATTGTTAGATAAAGGTGTAATTCATTCCTCTACTTCTCCATGTGGTTCACCAATTGTTTTGGTACCAAAGAAACATGGAACCTAGCGCATGTGTGTATATTATTGATATTTGAATAAAATTACCATAAAGAATCGATACCTACTATCCATAATAGATGATTTGCTAGATCAGTTGAAGACTGAAAAATATTTCACTAAATTAGACTTGAGAAGTGGATATTATCAAGTTAGAATAGCTGAGGAGGATATTTGGAAGACTGCTTTTAAACCAAATAGGGATTGTTTGAGTGGATGGTTATGCCTTTCGGCCTTTGCAATGATCCATCTATATTCACGAGAGTTATGAATGATGTTTTAAGATCCTTTCTTGATGATTTTGTAATTGTTTATTTAGATGATATTTTGCTATTCAACAAATCACGAGAAGAGCATGTCAAACATGTGAGGAAAGTGTTGTATGTCTTGAGAAAAGAGCAGTTATTTCTGAAGATGTCTAAATGTGAATTCGGGAAAACTTCCTTAGTCTATTTGGGCCATATAGGGTGAGGAGGTGAGCTAAAGATTGACCCCTCTAAATTTTTGGTAATTGTGAATTGGCCAATACCCAAATCAGTCACAAAACTAAGGAGTTTTCTAGGAGAAACACAGTACTGGAGGAAGTTTATTTCCAATTTTTCTCTCATAATAGCTCCACTACATGCTTTTACTAGCGTGAAGGTTGTCTCCCAGTGGGGAGGCAAATAACAAAAATAATTTGATTCTTTAAAACAAAATATCAGTTCATCCCCAGTTTTAGCATTGCCAGATTTGAATCAACCATTTGAAATACAAACATATGCAAGTGACTACGCCATGGGTACAATTATTTTACAACATCGTAAGCCCATTTCATTTCATTCTGAGATTTTTAATGGTGATGTTATTAAATATCCTACATATGATAAAGAGCTTTACACATTGTTGCAAAGTGTGAAGAAATGGAAGCATTACTTGATGGGTAAAGAAACCATTATTCACACTGATCATAAACCTTTGCAATATCTATAATCTCAAACAAAATTGCAGCAATCAAGGCACTTTCATTGGATGGGATTTTTACAACAATTCCACTTGGTAATCAGGTACAAAAAAGGTATTTATAATAGAGTTTCTGATATGATTTCTAGACCGATTGTTAATGTAGCCATTTTACTCTAGAATAATTATGTTTTTCCTGAAATTTATGTTGAATAATACACAAATGATGCTGAATTTTGAGAGGTATATTCAAACTTGAGTCAAGGCCACCAAGTTGAGGAATTAGACTACCACGTACGTGATAATATATTGTATAATTTGGGATAACTTTGTGTTCCATAGGGAGAGAGAGTAAATGTCACAAGGGAAGCACACACTTCTCTTGTCGTTGAAAATTTCGGTGTGAATAAAACAATGGAAAATCTTCAGAGGTATTTTTACTGGCCTCATATGCTTGAAAGTGAGTCACATTTTATTAGAGGTTGTTCATTGTGTGCAGCCAGTAAGCCTAGTAATATGAAACTAGGATTGTATACACTACTTCTAGTACCTTCACATCCATGGGAAAGTGTTTCTATAGATTTTGTAGGAGGTATTCCTTTATCAAGAAAAGGTCATGATTACTTGTATGTAGTTGTGGATAGGTTCAGTAAGATGTGCATATTAATGCCTTGTAAAAAACAAATTACAACCAAACAAATAGTTCAACTTTTCTTTCAAAATGTATGGCTTCATTCTGGATTACCTATTTCTATTAACAATGATCGTGATTCCTGATTTGTTGGAAATTTTTGGTCAAATTTATGGAACTTAATGGACACCCAGTTGAAGAAAAGTACAACCTTCCATTGGCAAACATATGGTCAAACTGAAGTGGTTAATAGGACAATTATTCATTTTCTAAGAGGATATTGTAGCAAACATCCTAAGTTGTGGGATGAACAATTTCATTATATTCAACATCTTACAACCGAGCAAAGCACTCTTCTACTCTAACTTTGCCCTTTGAGGCATGTCTTGGTTATCCCAAATTACCTTTTGATTTCATCTTTGAGAAAGATGTAGCTGTAGATGGACATAACGACATAGAAAGAGTAAAGAAATTCATTGAGCAAATTCAGTTGATTCACTAAACAGTTCAAGAACAACTAGAAAAGAGTCAAGGCAAGTATAAGGAAAGACATGATAATCATCGTGTGGATCATCAGTTTCAAGTAGGTGATGAATTTTGTCTTTACAATAGCAAGGAAAGGCTTCAAGGTGAAGGTAAAAAGTTGAAACCAATCCGTTATGGCGCATTTAAAATTCTGGAAAAGATTGGTAATAATGCTTTTAAGCTAGATTTGCCTTCATATATGCAAATTATTCCGTTGTTAATGTTGAAAATTTGAGATTGTATGAGCCTCCTTTGATTGAAGATCAATGAGAAAGTGTACGGATTCCATCAATTGAAGATTTTTCTCTAGAATTTCTTGATGAGCTTCAACAAGACACCATACTTGACAAAAGAATGAGGTCATCAAGGAGGGGAAATTTTCATTATCTTCAAGTGGGTCTCAAAGGAACAAATCCATCAAAAGCCAAATGGATTGAAGGGCGGAAGGTGAGGGAATAGTACCCTCATCTATTCAATAATTGAATATAATATTTTGGGATCCAAAAGGCTTCTAGTGGGGAGGAGAGATCAGGTGCTCAAGTTTACGCTAAAAAATCAAAGTGTCATAATTTTGTCAAACTCAACTTTAGATCGAAGAGCTTGTCATTTTTAATCCAATGGTGTGAACGAAACTTAAATCTGAGCTCATGTGCAGAAGTTAGAGAAATTCAAAGTCCAGGTTTGACTTGGACATGTGGCAAGATTGGATGACATGAAAAGGTCCCATTGAATAGGGAAGCGCCAAGTGGAAGGTTGCCACTCAGCCCTGCATGTCACATATCGAGGAAAAATAAAGGACGCAGGTTAAGTATTGGCCCACGACAGTTGGGCTGAAATTTGCGATAATCGCAATTGCATATCGCACCAAAACCCCGTTGAAGTTTTGTTATCCCCGGTACTTCGCTGATTACAAAAGGTCCTTGGATGTAATATGTTATACACTATATTTCATAGCCCGGTGGGTCTGCTGATATCACAGTTGTATGGACATTAATATTTGCCGAGGGAAAACACTGATTGCGATTTATGATGAGGCTCCGAACTTGATATTTTATGGACTGGGTTTGATAATCCCAATGGGTCCGCAATTGTATGGATTTTGTATCCGCTGATGGAAAGTGTCAATTGCGATTTGCGATTAGGTTCCTAGTTGTGATAATTTATATATTAAGTTTAATACTCTCGATGGGTCCGTCGTATCGCAATCGCATATCACCCGCCTAGTTTACAGTCCATAAGACCTCACGACTACACCGATTGTGATTTGCGATATGTATGGTAGGTTATGGCCTATGACGTAGATAAATTCTTGCTCAGTTAGCGGATTTTGGAATGAATTTATGGGATTATGTCAGTTTTGGAGCATTTTGTGGAACAAATAGTGGGAGGACTAGGAGATGTCATAACTTCTTCAGTTC
>APFE031456805.1:30231-56742 GCA_000404065.3 Pinus taeda
CTCACTAACTCTCAAAGAAGACTCTCCCTCAAATGCACAAGACTGCTGTGAGAGAATGAGAGCTCTTGGGTTACTTAAATAGCTTTTGGGAGGGGGATATGGACCCCAAAAATGTTTTAGAAAATTCATAAACCACTTGGAGTCCACCAAAACCCTAAAACCCAACTGCAATTTGCTTGAAATCCGGTTTTTTTAGTGCGCTGTCCATTCGGTTCGGGGTCTGCATTGACCCGGCCGTTTTATTGCGGGACCCGGCCGAGTCATTGCCTGACTCGGCCGGGTCATTGATGACTCAGCCACCCGAGCCGTTTCAGAGGCCGGGTCAGAATCCTAGGCCTTGACCCGGATCGACCCGACCGGGTTGATCATGACCCGACCATTTCTTAAAACATTGGTTCTGCGCTGTAGCCATATTATCCTTGAGAGCTTGGAGAATATCCTGACTCTCTTGGATCCAAATCTTGGCTCTCGGAGCCTTGCTAGCACCAAACATCACGTCAGCAAAAGATAAAGGATGATATCCATACAAATCATAGAATGGTGACATACCAATGGACATGTGATGTGTATTGTTGTAGAAGTACTCCCCTAGATGCAACCTCTTCAACCATGCTCGCTGCTGCCCACTGACATAGTTACGCAAGTAGCCCTCCAGCCACTTGTTAACTATCTCTGTCTGCCCGTCCGTCTGTGGGTGATAACTGGTACTTGGTGTCAACTCCGTCCCCACCAACTGGAAAAGCTCCTGCAAAAACCCGCCCATGAAACGATTGTCCCTGTCATTGGTGATGGTCTTAGGAAGTCCATGTAGCCTAAGACCTCTCTGAAGAACAGCTTGGCCACTTGCGCTGCTGTGTAGTGTGCAGATATGGCGAAAAAATGTGTGTACTTTGTCAGTCGATCAACGACGACAAAGATACAATCCTTTCCCTGTACCATGGGCAACCCTATGATGAAGTCCATCGAAATACACTCCCATTTCCCCTCTGGAATGGGAAGAGGCTGCAATAATCCTGCGGGATGGATCATCTCCCCCTTGTTCCTCTGGCAAATATCGCACTCCCGGATATGCTGGAGTACGTCCTCCTTGAGGCCCTTCCATGAGAACCTCTCTGTAATGGCCTTGTAGGTTTTGGTAAACCTTTGATGGCCGGCCAATAGTGAATCATGTGATGCCTGAAGTATCTTCTTCTTGAGCTAAGATCCCTCAGTCAAAAAAATCTGGTCCCTGTAGTAGATGATCTCATCGACCACCCTGTACCTGTCATCCGCCACTTGCCCATTCAGAACCTCACATGCAAATCTGTCCTTGGAGTACTCTACTAAGACTTGAGCTCTCCAGTCTGTGTCCAAGTTCATAAGAGACAACGTGGCTAGTCTACATGAAAGGGCATCTGCTACCACATTGTTCTTACCCTTGACATACTCAATGTCAAAGTCATACGCTTGGATCTTACTGATCCACTTCTGTTGCCTCTCCTGTCGCTGTTTCTACTCCAAAAAGAACCTGAGGCTGTTGTGATCAGTCCTCACCCTGAACCTGTTACCCACTAAATAATGTTGGAACTTGGCCAATGCATGCATAATGGCCAGCATCTCCTTGTCGTATATAGAATACAACCTCTCGTGCGGAAGGAGCTTCCGGCTCTCAATGGCTATAGGGTGACCTCCCTGCATCAACACTGCGCCGATCCCCTCTCCCGACACATCACACTCCAAAACAAATGGCTGCGAAAAATCCAGCAATGCAAGCACTGGGCAGCTGCTCATAACCTCCTTGAGCCTGTCAAAGGCTCACTGCGCTGTATTTGACCAATTGAATGCCCCCTTTCTCGTCAGATTTGTCAGGGGTGCAGCAAGCTGTGAGAAACTCATGACAAACTTCTGGTAGTAAGTACAAATGCCAATGAATCCCCGAAGTTTTGTCACATTCCTCGGCTCCGGCCAATCTCTGATGGCCCTGATCTTCTCATCGTGGACTCTCACTCCATCCACCCCTATGATGTGTCCCAAGTACAACATCTCCGTCAACCCAAACTCACACTTGGAGAGCTTGGCATAGAACTGCTACTCCTCCAAGATGCGCAACACTATCTCAATTTGCTAGAGATGCTCCTCCCAAGTCCTGTTGTAAATGAGGATATCATCAAAGAACACCAACACAAACTTCATTAAGTGACTACGGAAGATGTGATTCATGCAGGACTGGAATGTAGTTGGGGCGTTGGTTAGCCCAAAAGGCATCACCAAAAACTCAAAGTGCCCATAGTGACACCTAAAGGCGGTCTTGGGAATGTCTTGCTCCCTCACGCGAATCTGATGGTACCCAGATCTCAAATCAATCTTTGAGAAGAATTGTGCTCCTCTCAACTCATCCATCAACTCATTGATCCTGGGTATAGGGTACCTGTTCTTCAGTGTCTTCTTGTCAAGGCCCTGTAGTCAATGCACATCCTCAATGTGCCGTCCTTCTTCTTCACCAACACCATGGAAGAAGCAAAAGGACTTGTGCTCGGCCGAATGTGCCCAAGAGCCAGCAACTCCTGAATGGCTCGCTCAATCTCATCCCGATAGGCCTTGGGATGCCTATAGGGGATAGTAATCACTGCATGTATGCCCTGCTCAAGCTCAATGGTGTGCTCAAACCCCCGGTCCAATGGCTGTCCCGGCGGAATCTCCCCAAACACTGTGGCATACTGGTCAAGGATGGACTGTATCTCTGGGTGCACTGTCTGCGCTGTAGTCCCTGCCTCTGATGCACGCAGCTCCACTGCCCACTCTACGTCTCCCTTCCGGAAGATTACCTCCATCCGATGAGATGAAATAGCCTGAGGCGGATATGTGTGTTGTCCCCGTATCTTCTCATGCCTCCTTGTCTTCTCATCATCCCACTCCATCTCTAGGGCCTTCCAATCTGTCATGACCTTTCCTAGAGTGATAAGCCACTGAACACCCAGTATCATGTTGGTGTCCGGAATATTGACCACGAAAAAGTGGTCAGTCAGTGTGTAGGTGCCCATCGTCACTAATAACTTTGGGACATAACGAGCACGCACCATGGTCTGATCTCTTGGGACCAAAACTGAAAATCCATCGAAGCTCTCTGTCTATATACCTCTCCGCTCAACCATTTGTGCATCGATGAAGTTGTGGGTTGCCCCACTGTCAACCAAAACTAATACTCGTTAGCCACGTACTATCCCCCGTACGCACAACGTCAAATACTTGGGAACTCCTTGCAATGCTGCAAGGGCCCCTCCGGTAGGTGAAAAAGTTGTACCACGTGCTACTAGTGGTGGAGGTGGCAAAGGATCCTGCGCGGCATGACTATCTCCTGCCTCCACATCATCCTCCTCATCCTCTTCCTTGCTGCTCTAGGATAAGACTTCAATAAAATGTGCTTTGCCAGCATCACATCTATGTCCCGGTGCCCACGGCTCCTGACAGGTAAAGCACAACTGCTTCTTCTTCAGCTCCCTCCTGGCATCGTCATCAATCTGTGCTCGTCCTGGATTCCCCTTTGGAGGCGGAATCCTCACATCCTTCCCCTTAGGCTGGAAAGCCTATTTCTGGGGGTAAGGTGTTCTGGTCTTGGGTAAGGCATCCTATAAGTCGCGGGTCCTGCTAACAGCATCCTAGAGTGTGGCTGGTCTAGTGGATCTGACTAGACCCCGTAGTGGCTTTGCTAACCCCTCAACAAACATGTAGATCCTCCGTGTCGCGGATAGATTTGGCACCATCACTGAAACCCTCAAGAAGTCTGCAATGTAGGTCTCTGGGCTCCCAGTCTATATGAGCCTCGTCAGCTCAACAAAGTGTTGTTACGGATCCCTCCAGTCAAACCTCTCTATCAATTTCCAGGTGAACTCGGCATATGTCATCATTTGTGGAGTGTCTGAGTGTAGCCATCCCATGGAACCACCAGTCCTGGGCCTCACCATCCAAATGTAATGTCGCCACCTTGATGGCCTCTGTCTCTAACATCTGGTTAAGCTAGAAATAGATATCCATCTTCTCCACCCAAGACCTTGACGAACTATTTGATGAACCATCAAACGTAGGCAAGTGGAATCTACTAGTTGTGCGGTGGGTGTCTCCATCATGATAATGTTGATATCCTTTGTGATGGTCGCAGGGTCTATTATCTCGCTGGAGCTTAACAAAGTCTCTAAATGAGAGAGAATCCCTGAACTCCTACCCATAGGCCTGGTACTCTGCAAAATAATCACCCATATGACTGGGCTCTGCCTCCTGTTGAGCTCCGGCCCCCGTGTCTATTCCTAGGAAAGTGGGCATGGTAGAGCGTGTAGGGGCATGTGAGGCCATATGCTGAGTAGTATCATGCTGAGTGGCACCCTGCTCTGGCAAATGTGGGATGTACCCGATCCCTCACCAACCTGGAAAACCTGTGGGTTCTCATGCTGTTTAGCCTCCACCGCCGTGAATCTCTGCCCCATCACCTCGATCTACCTCGACAGATCTTGCACTAATTTGAGGAGCATGTCCGCAAATCTCTTCCCGTCTTCATCTCCCATCGGATCCTCCAGCTCTACGTCAACCACAGGCTCCTCCTATTCTGTGTTCACCACAGGCTCCTCCTGTTCTGTGTCCACCACCTGGACACAGTCTCCCTTTCCGTAGGTGTTCTCCAACCTACACTCAATATCTCTGTATTTCCTACCTCTGTAACAGATGTAGGGCTTCTCCCTCGATGTCATAGACTACTAGCTCCACAGGCTGACCCAAATCTATGCTCTGATACCACTGTAATATCCCTGAAAAGGGATATCCCTCAAACACAAGCAAACTCCAACTAGAGATGGACTGGGAGGGCGTTTACCAGATATGTTGCCTCTGAAAAGAGGACGAGATCTGGAGGCTACCTGGTCCTTTCCAAACTCTGTCTAAGAGTATAGGAGAAAAACACACAAGTGGTATAGTAGCCGGGAAGCTCAAAGAGATAAAAATAATAGTAGTGCAACATACAATAATGCATACATGGAATATAAGCAGATACTCAAGAAATGCAGAGAGAAATGCTAAGCCATTTTATTATACCGAGTAATGGACAGAGTACAAGAGGTGATAAAAAAGATAGCACCTCGACTTGCACAAGGCAAGTGAAGAAATATACTCAGAATGGTAAGGAAATGGCCTCTCTCTGAACTGCGTCCAAGCTGCCGGAGAACCACTGTGCTATTGTTATTGCGGGAATCAAGTGAGGATTTGGGGCTGTTCCCCTCCTCAGAAAATGCTAAAACTTTGGAATCAGCCTCTCCTCAATAAACCCAAAAAAGCCCAGAAAGCTTTTCTAAAATAGCTGACCCCCGAAAATCACCCCCTTGAGGATCTACGCTATCCCTCAAGGCTCTGCGCTACCACTGAAGAGAATCCTCCAAAACTCTGCCCAAGACTCTGCCAAAATCCTCCAATATGCAAGGGCTGATCCCTTGCTCAATCTCCAAGCTCAAATCCTCCACATAAACCCAATCCAGAGCTCCTACCAAAAGAGACTGCATCCTCCTCTCTCAAGACTGCACAGTCATCAAAATGTTCAGTTCCTCCTCAACTCCAAAGATCGATCCTCCTGCAAAAGACTAATAAAACTTCCTTGCTCGAGCAGGCACTCGAAGTCCCCAGTCATCAAAATGTTCAGTTCCTCCTCAACTCCAAAGATCGATCCTCCTGCAAAAGACTAATAAAACTTCCTTGCTCGAGTAGGCACTCGAAGTCCCCTGGGGCTAAGGGTGAGATCTTCGAACGGAGACACTCGATGCACTAAACAGTGCTGCAGACAGGCTAAACAACTAGCGTGCTCTGAGTCGATGTGACTAGCTCAAATGCAACATAATCGAATGCCAAAATGAGGAGGCTCCTCTCTCCTTTATAGTGTTGGCCTCTCTCAAAACCCTAAGGCCCACCTCCTCCAACGTAGCCTCTTTCAAAACCCTAAGGCCCACCTCCTCCAACATAGCCTCTCTCTTGCCACGTGCTCCTCTCCATCTGCGTAGTCCCTCCAAGTGTCTACATGGGCCCT
The DNA here is from genome assembly GCA_000404065.3 of Pinus taeda. Lineage (NCBI taxonomy): Eukaryota > Viridiplantae > Streptophyta > Pinopsida > Pinales > Pinaceae > Pinus > Pinus taeda. The sequence continues at coordinate 36,269 of APFE031456805.1, forward strand.
CTTCTCTACGTGGTCCTTTGGCCCCCTTGGCTCCCCTTTTAAGTTACAACGTTGTGCTACTAGGGAGTGACTTTATTCAAAAAGTGAGTTATGTCCCCCTTTCCTCACCTTTTTATTTATAAATAACTATAGAAGGCAAAATTGAGCAAAATCGAATATTCCAATTAGCCATGGCTAATTAGGAATATTACAAAGACCAAAGATGAGGTCTTCGATCGTTTTAGAGAGTTTAAAGCTGTTGTGGAGAATGCAATAGGGAAGAAGAACAAGGTGTTTCGCTCCAATAATGGTGGAGAATATATTGATAAAGACTTCATAGATTTATGTGCAAGGAAGGCATCAAGAGAGAATGGATAGCTCTATATAATTCACAGTAGAATGGTGTAGCAGAGCGGAAAAATAGAACCACTGTTGCAACTACAAAGGCTATGTTATATGACTAGTATTTACCCATATTTCTATGGGTAGAGGCATGTAACACGACAGTATATATTCAAAACAGGACTCCTCATAGAGCATTGGGGAAGAAAATGTCAGGAGTCTTCACAGGGAAGAAGCCAAAAGTTAGTCACTTCAAAATTTTTGGCAACATTGCTTATTGCTACGTGCCAGATGAGAAACCTACCAAACTGGATCAGATTGCAAAGAAGGGGTTCTTCATTGGGTACAACGAAACCTCAAAGGCATATTGGATCTACATTCCTAGCAATAGGAAGATTGTACTGAGGCAAGACATGAAATTCATGGAGGACCGAACTTCCAGGAGATCTCATAAAATGCCTGCAGGTGATCAGAATTAGTCAGCAGCAGCTCCTTTGGTCTAGCAGCAGGGGCAGCCACAGGGACAGGCGAGAGGACAGTCACAAGGATTGAGTATTGTGACCAATACCAGTATTTCCTCAGGTGCAGGAAATCCAGGGAGTTCGTAGCAGATGGAGCAACAGAGGCAGGATGAGGAGGAGCTAGTTGAACCTCCCACGACTAGTGGTTGAGCCAGTGGAGAGGTTCGTCGGACATTGAGAGATGCACATAGTTTTTTGGAACTCCTAGGACGAACAAAAGACAGTGCAAACAGCCTGATAGGCACCAAGCATCGGTGGCTCAGGTTGCAGAACCTTCCAGCTTTCAGGAGGTCACACAGCATCACGTATGGGTAGATGCCATGGTAGAAGAGTATAGCTCTACCATGACAAATGATGTTTGCGGGGTAGTGCCAAGGTCGGAAGACAGATCCGTTGTAGGTTCTCGATGGATCTACAAGATCAAACATGCTGCAAATGGCAGTGTGAAAAAATATAAGGCTACGTTCGTAGCAAAGGAGTATGCACAAAAAGAAGGGATAGATTATGAGGAGACCTTTACCCCAATTGCCGAATACACTTCTATCCGGTTAATTATATCTTAGCAGCTCAGATGGGATGGCAGATTCACTAGATGGACATAAAGACAACCTTCTTGAATGGGGTGATAGAGGAAGAAGTGTACATAGAACAGCCAAAGGGCTTCGAGACTCATGAGAGGCGCACTTATGTGTGCAAACTAAAGAAAGCTCTATACAGACTGAAGCAGGCTCCCAGAGCATGGTATGGTAGGATTGACAATTACTTGCAGTAGATGGGATTCGTCAAGAGTGACGTAGATCTCAACCTTTACTATTTGATGGTAGAGGGTGAGCCACTCATCCTAGTTTTATATGTAGATGATCTCTTTTTGACAGGATCATTAGGGCTCATAAATGGCTGCAAGAGGAATCTGGTGACAGAGTTCGACATGAAGGATTTGGGGTTGATGCACTATTTCCTAGGATTGAAAGTGTTGCAGAAGGATGGGGAGATCTTCCTTAGGCAAGGAAGATATGCTACAAATATTCTGAAGAGGTTCAGAATGCAGGATTGCAAACCCATGTCGCCCATGATCACCAACTAGAAGAAGATAGATGCATCAGATGGCAAGGATGTCGACCCTACCTTGTATAGATAGCTTATTGGATCTCTCATGTATCTAGTCCATAATAGGCCAAATATTTGCTTCGCATTCAATACCCTTAATCAGTTCATGGCAGAGCCAAAGAGGGTACATTGGGTAGCAGTAAGGCACATTCAGAGGTAGGTGCGTGGCACAGTCGAGAATGGGTTGAGATATACCCGAGGAGATGATATCAAATTATGTGGATTCACAAATGCAGATTGAGCAGGCAGTTCAATGGACGGGAAAAGTACCTCTGGGTACTGCTTCAATGTTGGATCAAGGATGATTTCTTGGTGTAGCAAGAAGCAAAAGTCAATAGCACTGACCTCTGCAGAAGCAGAGTATATGTCAGCAAGCACAGCTAGGTGCGAAGCTAATGGCTTCGGAAGCTACTAGTGAACTTGTTCAGGCAAAGGATGGAGGCGACCAATGTCTACTGTGATAATCAGAGTTGCATAAAGCTATCTGAGAATCCAGTGTTTCATGACAGGTCGAAACACATAGATATTCGATGTCATTTCATCAGAGATTGTGTACAATGTGGAGCAGCCCAGCTATAGCATGTTCCCACAAAGGTGCAGGTTGCAGATATATTCACAAAAGCTCTAGGAAGAGCTAAGTTCGTCTATTTCAAAGAATAGATGGGTATGGTGGAGAACCCCTTTCAGTAGCAGAGGCAGATTACCTTGGATGATTCTCAGCTGCAGCAATAGTAGATGAGAGAGAGTTGCAATGCAGATGTAGTGTTGGCAGCGATAGCACAGATGTAATGTATTTTAGAGTTGTGTAGTGGTTGGTGAGCAGTATGGTCAAACATCATTAGCGTGACCGGAGATGATGCAGAGACAGAGTGTTGTGGCAGGGGATTGCGGCACTAGAACACATTCCTCACAAAGAGGAAGTGTTAGTTTTTGTAGCATCGGATGTGTTCTAGCCACAAAATTTGGTAGAGAGGCTAAAATACATGAGATCTCCAAAACCGAGAATCGTTTCTGAAAATTCCGCCTAGAAATGACTGAATTAGATTATTAACCAGTTTTTAAATATTTCCTAAGTCTAAACTTAGGGAATATGGTTAATTAATCAGTATTAATTAAGTCAAGGAGAGAATCATCTACAAACTCACACGAATCAATCCAAAGATGATACTAGCCATTGATTAAATTTTAATCTTGGTCGTTGGTGCTCCAACAATGGATTATAAGAGGAGATCGATGTTGTGATGGAGAATACACTAGTTCAGATATTCAGTTTCCCAAGCAGTTCGATTTTCTCATTGGCAGTAATTCAGTAGAGAAGATAGAGCCAAAGGGTGTGTAGCAGGTGGAAGAGGTGGGTAGTAGAATTCCAAGAGGAGGTTTTCTAGTTCCACGAAGAGGCAAAAGAAGCAAGGCCGAAATCCCCACAAGGTCTGCGTAAGCACTGTGCAAAGGGTGACATAGGAGGCTCATCGCAGAGGCTAGGGAGGTAATTTCAGAGGCGTAAATTAATTGTGGGGTGAGAGAAAATTCTCACAATAATTTTTCCAATATTTTCCTCATAATAGATTGTTAGTTGAGCATCAAAATTATTGTACTCAGAATTGTTGTTGAAGAATAATAATAAAACCCTCATCTGTTGCACCGGTTTTCCCACATTCGGCTTTTCTGGGGACAATTGTCCAAAAACAATTGTGTCAAAATTCTTGGTGTGTACTAGAATTTCTCAACTTTCAGTATTTTATTTTCCACAGTATTTTTACGGTGAAAATTGCAGTTGTGATTTTATTCATTGTTTGTCATAGCAAATAAATTGCATAATTAAATTTATAATTAGAAGAATAATTTCCAGCCACTGCAATAGATACAAATTTCACAAAAAGCAGTAAATTTCAGCCTAGTATAGCGAAAATCCCCAGCAACATGCATGTGGCATAAGAAAATGATAAAATAGCATTAAAAGATTACTTACATGTAAGAAAAAGTACATCCAATCATCATTATATGCCAATAGTGAAGCTCCAAGACAAAAATGAAGAGATCCAGATTCCAAACATCAAAATTCATCTATTCATCCAATTGTGTCCTCCAAAAAGAATAGTGAAAATCTCCCAAAAGAGAATGATCCAATCCAAGTGATGATGATCAAAATGATTCATCTCACTTCTATTTATACACTTACTAATGAATTTGATTTATCTAATTAGGGCTAATTTAGCCCCTAAAATAAAATAATATGCATAATAATAAAACTTTTGGTGACAAGCCCACCAAATAGCTCAATAATGTAAAGATAAGCCACTCAAGAGAGTTGAATGATCAATAAAGTGAGTTGTTGGGCCTTTGAGGAGGCCTAATGAAGTCCAAGGGGTGTAATGATGTAGAAACCTTTGTTTTCAAAACCAGTTGGCTCGGAACCAACTTGACCGAGTTGGTCCAAGCCAGGCCCTCCCGTCATGACCTGGCCTTGGATTCGATTCGATCAGCCGGGTGAATACCGAGCCGATCGGGTTGTCTAACAACTTGGTTGGCTCAGTATTGACCCGGCCGGCTCGGTCGAGTCTGAACCTACTCGGCCAGGTTGGAACAATAGCCCGTAAAACCTGTCAATCAACGATTCTTTTTTTTAAATGTTATTTTGGGGGACTCCAAACTGGTTCTTATTTTTCCTATGTGGTCTTTGGGGTCCATTCCCCTCTCCTAAACCCTATTTAGCCCACCCAACCCCTCTCATTTTCTCACAGCCATCTCATGCATTTGAGCGAGAATTTCAGTGAGAGTTTGTGAGGAGTTGTTGAGTTTGTTTTTGAAGTAACAGTGAGGAGTCTTGGGCAAGCATTGTAGTTGGAGTGAGGAGCTTCTTGGGCAGCCATTTGGAGCAACATTTGCCATTGAGGAGTTGGTTTCTTGGAGCAAGCTTGAGGAGGCAGTTTGTGCCTGGAGGTATTTTTTTTCTCTTGTAAAAATCTATTTTTGTCTATTAAATTTTATGTGCAAATCTGGAAATCCTAAAGAGTGTTTTTTGTAAAAGAAATGAACATTGAATCAATGCTTTTTCTTTTGTTTTCATTTTTAGATTTTTTGTTTTCATTTCCAAGTCAAAAAATGGCACCTAGAGTGAAAAATGTTGCTTGGGCATATGTTCAAATGGTTGATGTTGGCTGCTCGAATTGTTTACTAATTAAACAGTCGAGTACCACATTAAATTGTCAACCCGGGAACGTCCTTTTGTTTCAAAGGTGACCTCGTACTATATGCACTTAATTCTAAAAGCATTAAAGGTTGTAGTATAAACAGATCTACTTCCTATCAAACCCTTGCTCTGTGTTACAGCAATTATAAACTATTGCAGAGATGAAAGGAAATTAATTAATGGTAACAAATCTGCAGAAAGAAATAATGGCCGTTTGTAACAGAGGACCAGGACCCTGTCCTCAGAATAAGGATGTTCAGCACCTGCCTCTGTGACCAGTTGCCAATACACACTGAAAAATCCTAATCACCGGTGACACACTTCTCACAGCGCCAATCGATCAGGGAAACAGAGTATCAGCAAAAAGGAAATATCAGAAGCAAGGCTAAAAATGTACAGAAATCACACACACACTTAACAGGAAATAAATGGGTGAATCTTGTGAAGAAAGTGGGCCCTGTCCCTCTCACAAGATTCCCCTGAACACAGATGCTAAGTTAAAATGTTCAGAACAGTGCTTTATTCATCTGCCAAAAAGTCCAATTACAATAGAAGTTCAGACTTGCTCTGCACTATAATACTTCCGTTATAACTTTTTTCCTTTCATCTGTAGATGTCTCCTCTTTATAGAGGAGACATCTATTACAATAGATTGTCATTATTCATTCCGTTTGATCCTTCTGTACAAAAAAAATAGGAAATCAATTCCTGTTACAGCACACTGTTACAACAATGTATATCTTTGTCGTCCTTTGTTTAACCGGATCCTTCCACTATTGCAAAACTGGTAGTCTTCGTCTATCTCCTCGGGGTCCTTGTACTATCCTTGGTTGTTCCGCTGTTGTTGTCGATTTGGTAAATCTCAACTGTTCCTTAAAGTTCTTCATGCTGTTCCTGGTGTTCCAGCATCGGCGACTGAGTTTGGCTGATCGTGCTATATCATCATCGGCCAAGTATAGTTCTACCAGCTTCAGACGGTTACTGCCCAGCTCGACAATTACTGTTTCATCCTTTGCAAATTAAGACTTTTCCTGCTTTAGTCAGTTGTTGTTTATGGTGTTGCAGCAACTGCACAGTTGCTGTTTCTGGTGTTGCAGCAACTGTGAATTACAATTCTGTGGACTTTGAACAGTTCCAATCAATTGTCAGCGACTTAGCCAATTTCCAAAGAAAAATTGTAAAGATAACATGAATATGTGTTGAATAATTAAACATATAGCAAATGAGGAGAGTTACTTCATACCTTGGAATGATGAGGTCAAAATGTTATCAAGGGTTTCTACTTATAGGCTAAAAAGGGTAATATCATGACAAAATATGAGGTCAAAAGTAGACAATATGGAGTCCTAACATGCCTCCCAACTGAAAGGGTTGCATGTCCTCATGCAACGTTTACTCTGAATCTGAGTCGGAGTACTGGGATGAACAGTGTAAGTTGTTGATACAGTAGCTAAAGAAGGTTTTATCAAACCTACTTCTGAATCCCTGGACACTCTGTAATTGCTGCCATACTGCTACCTCCTCCTTTTTGGTCAGTTTGTAATGAGCCTTATATTGCTGACTAGGTAACCACAAGAGAGGGAAATGAAAATGGTAGCCAATCTACCTCTCAGCACAGTTTTCCATACATTTGACATAATAAGGTATGCGTGAAATTGCTACCTAAAGATTGAGGGGATTGTAAGGATGATATTCTTGTCTCTCTTTGGGACAATGTTCCCAAAATAACTTGTTTGCTTCGATGGCCAGTGCCCCTTTTGTTTTTTCATAATGCTGGCAGTCCTGCAAGACCGCTGCCTGTAGCTTCCTCATATGATCAACCAACTCTGGATTACTTAGATTTTTTTGATGCTGTGCAATGAAGGTAGCTGCATTCTGTGGTTCATTTCGAATCCAAAGGAGGCAGTTCTGCTCATTATGCGTTGCTGACATATAGGCATTTTCCAAGTCAGTTGATTGGCTAGAAAAGAGATGAAGGCTCTTATTTGGATATCACCAACAATAGGGAGTATATTCATCGCTCTATCTTCAGGCATGGCCTCATTGTGAAGATAGAGTTCACAGAGCAAGTTTTGATCATTATTTGGTGCTTCTCTGGATGTTTCAATAAATTGATCAGGTGTATCAACTTGGTAGGGTCTTCCATCTCTAATTGCCTTTATTTGCAAGAACGCCAACCGTTCTCTCAGGAATACTGCATAGTTGAAAGAGGGTTTTCTTGTAGCCAGTACCCTCTGAACCAGATCGAAGGCACGGGACAGCCTAGCTTTTACTTCCTTATTTTCTTTATGTTGAGCTCGAGACTGTTCAAGTGCATCCCAATTTTTGTATGCATAGCTGAACCAAGTTGACTTTTGCTATTGGAATGCCTTCCCTTGTGAAAGCTTGTATTCTGTTTTCCATGTGTCCTTTAGTTGTTGAAAACTAGAGGTCTCCGTGTGAGCATCACTGACACAGGGAGGTTCAGTTTGTACATAGGCGTCAGAAAAGGATTTCCGTTCTATAGTAGTTTGGATGGCCCGTGGTGGTTCTATGTCTTCCTCCACAACTCTTGAAAAACCTGCTGGTTCTTGTGTGACAACAGGTTGCTGTGTTTCTTCTTTTACAATTCTTAAAAAACCTGTTGGTTCTTGTGTAACAGTAGGTTGTTCTATTTCTTCTCCTGCAACTCCTGCTGGTTCTTGTGTAACAGCAGGTTGTTCTGTTTCTCCTACAACTCTTGCTGGTTCTTGTGTAACAGCAGGCTGTTCTGTTTTTCCTGCAACTCCTGCTGGTTCTTGTGTAACAGCAGGTTGTTCCGTTTCTCCTGCAACTCCTGCTGGTTCTTGTGTAACAGCAGGTTGTTTTGTTTCTTCTGCTGCCACTCCTACTGGTTCTTGTGTAACAACAGGTTGTTCTATTTTAATTATAGCAGCAGGTTGTTCTGTTTTGACTACAGCAGCAAGTTGTTCTGTTTTGATTCCAGTAGCAGAGGGCTGTGGATTAGCTTCGGTTATTGGAACCTGGACTATCTTATATCCTGCTTGAGTGTACAACTCACCACACTCACTGCACATATACTCATTGTATTGACTCATTTCTGTTACAGACGCTACCCGTACTAAGATGTGGAGATTATATTCATTCTGATAGGCTTCTTTAACCATTATTATCTCCTGTTGATAATCCTTAATTTGAGATTTTAGAAACTCAATTTCTTCCTGCAGGGAGGCTATGGTATGCGGAGCTTGTGTATCTGCAGGCTCTAACGGAGGAAGGGATTGTTGTTCCACATCCATTTGGTCATTTGCATCCCCAACAGGTGGTTCTTGTGTGTCACCTGTTGGGTCAATGGCTGGTTCTTGTGTAACAGCCACTTGCCCAATATCACCTTGGGTGTCTACTTTAGATTTTTCGGCAGTTGGTTCTTTTGTAGCAGCTGCCTCAGAAAATGATGTCACAAAACTATCAACGCTCTGCATCTCAGCCCCAGAGGGTGAGGAAAGGGACTGCTCCGGGATGATTGGAATGTGGGGTATTAGGGTGATGGGTGGAGAACTGGGGATCACAGGGCTGGTGGGTGGAGAACTGGTGATCACGGGGCTGGTGGGTTTAATTTTTGCAGTCGATCGTGTTCGCTGCCTCGGTAAGGAGGCAGGAAAATCAGTAATTTTTCTTTTTCAGCCACTTTTTTTCAGACTGGGGGAACTATCGGGAATAGCAGCTGCTTTGACCAAAGCCCTGGTTCTTCTCCTTTTTTGTGGAGTTTCAGTTTTCCGCTGCTTTTTTCTTTTAAGAAAAATGATGGGGGTATTATCATCGGAGTCATCAGTGGAAATATGAAGCATGGGGGTAGATGGTTGAGCTTCATTAGGAGATGGGGTCCTCTGCAGGGGTGTTTCTGCTGCTAATTGCTGGGGAATTTCCTAGGGTATTTGCTCTGGTTGTTGGGGAATTTCCTAGGGTATTTGCTCTGGTTGTTGGGAAATTTCTTCTTCCTGCTGAGGATCTTCTCCTATTTGCTGGGGAGAATTAATGGGGGGGGGGTGGATGATTTAGAGCAAAGCCTCTATTTATTAAGAGTTGGGCTAAACGGTGGTGTTTTAGGGAAAGGGCTGGATGCTTTGCTTTTGCAGTATAACGTGACATGTTTTTCAGACAACCCAATAGATAATAAGGCATGTTTATCAATTGACCATGCCTCCAATGATTTAACAAAACGAAGTCGTGTTGGTAAATTACCTGGTAACGACCTCCGCAAGTCAAATACTGCTTGACAAACTCCGCGACCTTTGGCCATGGTGGAGGCAGTGACTGAAGTGCGACCCCTCTGCCTTTGGCTTCGACATGCTCGCCTGGAAAGAAAAATCCTTGATGCGCATTCAGAATAAGATGTTTCCTACTAAACCAGCGTGCACCGTTGGTCGGTAACCCAGAAACTTGGGCTACATCTTCCTCTGTTACTGGAATATGTACTCCCTGGACCGTAGAAAATCCTTCTCTTAAGTTGCATGCGAACTCCAACACTTGTTGTGTGTTGAAATCCGGGAGTCTTCTAAAGTAGTCTACCCATTCTGCTTGCAAGAAAATTTGGTAAACTTCCGGGTAGAGTTCCAGTAGTGCTGTTGTGCCCGGTTCATATGTGATCAAATTTCCCCCCATAGCTGCTGATCCAACGAAAATACACAATGCAGAGCCTAGTTACCGAGTTTGAGACAGAGTAAACCATTACAAATGAGAATATGCTACGACGAGGTGAGTTTTAGATATTATCGCGAGGAGTAAGGGTGGCGGCGATTGACGTGTTATGCAATAATTATAATATTTTGGTAATCCCCCCAAATCTACGGCTGAATGATCTGATTGGAAGTACAATGATTTCGGCAGTCGTATCAACATATCCACATTAACTATAATTTAATATTCACACTTAAACATGCGTACCTTTACTTTTACCTTTAGTCGCACGCCAAAAGTCTTATCTTGTCTTTTTCTGGATTAATCATAATTTCAATGGGTTTATAATCATGACAATACAAGAGACTTGACAGGAAGTAGTAGCGACAAAGCGTGATTATCAGAGTGCATGGCTGGTTCCTTTAGTGCAGCATAATATGTTCCATCAGGGTGATAGTTCATTAAGTACTGAAACTGGTATTGCAGCATTGAAAAGTGATATTGCCGGAACATGAGCTCGTACTGCAGCCGCAGGAAGTGGTGTTGCGGCAACGGAGAAATGGTATCGTATTGACGGAAGTGGTGTTGCAGCAACGGGAAGTGGTGTCACAATGACGAAGAGTGGTGTTGCAGCTACGGGAAGTGGTGTCACAACGACGGAGAGTGGTGTTGCAGCAACGGGAAGTGGTGTTGCAGCAACGGGAAATGGTGTTGCAGCAACGGGAAGTGGTGTTGCAGCAACAGAAAGTGGTGTTGCAGCAACAGAAAGTGGTGTTGCAGCAATGGGAAATGGTGTTGCAGCAATAGGAAATGGTGTTGCAGCAACAGGAAATGGTGAAAAACTTGATTTATGGTCCGAAAAACGTTCCCAAGCTGCAAAGTAATTCTTTTAGAATTTTTATTCTCAGCCATCCTCTGAAACTAAGATCTGCAAAACAATTAATTGTAACATGGCAACCCTTGGTAGGGATTATTAGTTAAGAAATCTAATCTAAAAATAAATAAATGAACAGAAATTTAAGTGCCTTGAGGGACAGCAGGTTCCCCCAAAAAAACATAATGTAAGTCTGCCATGCAGGTAGCCTTGAAATCCTCTTTAGAAACAGGCCGTTGATAAGAACAAAGTCGATACCCATTTACTAATAACGGTGTTCTATTATCATCAATCGTTAAGAGTCTGACTGTTCCATTTGGAAAAACAGCATCTATTTCATAAGGTCCTAGCCACCTTGTTCTTAATTTACCTTGGGAATTCTCGAAACGGGAGTCATACAGTAAAGCCCAGTTACCTTTTTGGAACTGCTTCTGCTTAATAGTTTTGTCGTGCCATCTAGTTCTTTGTTGCTGGATCATGGTCGTTTGATGGATGGCACCCAATCTTTTCTCATCTAGTTCCTGAAGCTGCTGCAACCTGGCTGTCTGTGCATCAGTCAAATCAAGGTTAACAGCTAGAGCAGTTCTTAAAGATTTGATTTCAAACTCCAGAGGGAAAACAACATTTTTACCAAAAACTAATTCATAGGGTGAAAAGCCCGTGGTATTCCTCCAAGTGGTTCTATAAGCCCATAGTGCTTCAGGCAACTTTTGAAACCAATCCCTCCTGTTTTCCTTTATTGTTTTTGTCAAAATAGCTTCTATGACTTTGTTGGTGCTTTCCACCTACCCATTTGACTGGGGGTGATAAGGTGTGGTCATTTTATGCTTAATGTGGTATTTTTGCAATGTGTCTTTAAAGCCATGAGAGTTAAACGGAGGTCCTCCATCAATGACTAATTCCCTAGGCAGTCCAAACCTAATGAAGATTTCTTCAAATAAAAATGTTAATACTGATTCTTCATTAGCTTTGAGGAGTGCCTTAGCTTCTACCCACTTAGTCATGTAATCCGTGCATACTAGTATGTAAACTTTTTGATTGGACGGAGGATTAATGGGACCTATAAAATCTAATGCCCATCTTTCAAATGGTTCAAGAATTACCTGGGGATTGAGTGGCATTTCATCCCTGTGATTAGGCTGGCCCATTCTTTGACAGCTATCACAGACCCTGACATATTTCTTTGCATCTTTGAAGATTGAGGGCCAGTAGTATCCCATCCTGAGAACCTTGTGTGTTGTTCTTTTGTCTGCGAAATGTCCTCCACAAGGGCCATCGTGGCAGGCTTTCAATACATCATAAAATTGATCTTCGCCAATGCATCTCCGGATCTCCTGATCGAGTCCTGTGTGAAACAGACAGCCGCTTATCCAGTTGTACCTAGCACTCTGCTGAATAATTTTCCTTTTTTCTCTATGCGATAGGTGTGATGGCAATTTTCCTGCAACTAAGTAGCTGGCAATGTCTGCATACCAAGGTGAGTGAGAAGACACTGCAAATAAATACTCATCAGGAAAAGAATCGTTTACTAGAATATTTTCATTAGTTTTTAACCGAGAAAGGAAGTCAGCAACTACATTTTCTTTTCCTGGTCGATCTACAATTGTGATATCAAATTCTTGTAATAACAGTGACCATCTGGTAACTCGAGCATTTGTAACTGATTTGTTCATTAAGTATTTAATGGCCGAGTGGTCAGTATGCACAAAAGTAGTATAAACAGTAATGTAATGTCGAAATTTATTGATAACACAAATAACTACTAGGAATTCTTTCTCAGTAACTGTATAATTAAGTTCTGCGGGAGTCATGTTTTTACTAATAAAATAAATGGCATAGGGAAGACTGTTTTCTTCCTGTCCCAAGACAGCTCCAATGGCAGTGTCTGAGGCATCAAAGGATATATGAAAGGGGAGTGCCCAATCAAGTCCTCTCAAAATGGGAGTTGTAGACAACTAATGTTTAAGTTCATTGAATGCTTTTTCACAATCATCAGTCCACTTAAATTCAACATTTTTCGTTAGTAACACAAACAGAGGAGAAGCTATTTTAGAAAAGTTCTTGATAAATCTTCTATAATACCCGGCATGTCCTATGAAACTTCTCACATCAGTTTGGGTTTTGGGGATAGGGAGGGCCAGGATTACCTGTATTTTAGCTGGATCGACTTGAATTCCCAAAAATGAAACAAAGTGACCCAATACAATACCTTCATTCATCATCATATGACATTTTTCAATACTTAAGGCAAGATATGCTTCTATACATCGCTTAAGTACTTTTTCAAGGTTCTGTAGAGCATCCTCAAAGGTTGTGCCATAAGGAGTAAAGTCGTCCATGAATATTTCTAAGGAATCATTTATCATATTAGAAAAAATCCCTATCACTTCTCTTTGAAATGTTGCTGGGGCATTACATAGCCCAAATGGAAAAACCTTATAGGCAAAGGTCCCCCATGGGCTAGTAAAAGTGGTTTTGTCCTGATCCTGGGGTGCAATCTTTATCTGATTATATCCGCTAAATCCATCCAAAAAGGAAAAGAATTTCTTACCTGCCAAGTTATCTAATACCTGATCAATGAATGGTAAAGAGAAATGGTCTTTCTGGGTGGCCTTATTTAGTGCTCTATATTCCACACATACTCGCCATTTCCCATTTTTCTTGGGTACAATTACTAGTGGAGAAACCCATTCATTATCAGATATGGGATATATAAATCCTGCATTCAACAATTTTTGAAGTTCTTCTTTTACAATTTCCTTAAATTGGGATTCGTTCGTTGTTGGGGTTGACAGACTGGGCGGGATCCTTCCTTAATATAAATGCGGTGAGTGCATAGTTCAGGAGAAATCCCCTTCATATCTGTATAATCCCATGCGAATGCCTCTTTATTTTAACGCAGTAGCTTCATTAACTGTTGTTTTTGATCGTTTGTTAGATTAGGATTTATATTTAACGTTTTACCTGGCTCGATTTCTACTGTTATACTTTTGGAGGGGCTGCCAGCTAATGTTTGAGGTAGATTTTCAGTTTCAAGGTTGTGCTGGGATTCAGATTCCAAGATTACAATGAAGTGATTGTGTATTTCTGGACTGACCGAAGAAGGTTCAGAAATAAAGTTGATGATTAATTCATCTTCGGTTGAGTCTTTGAAAGTTAAAGCTTGTCCGACAGTTAAAATAGGTTGGGTTTCCTCATCCTCATAATCTAACCATACTGAATTGTCATTATTAAACATGGGTGTGGCATGAGGATAAAGAGTCAGCTGTTTGGTTTCCTGCCCATTAGATATTGTCATTGATCCAGACCTACAGCTGATGAAAACATCTGCTGTAGCCAGCCAAGGTCTTCCTAGAATCAGTGGATGACCCCACAACTTTGTTTTAGTTTGTAACACAACAAAGTCGACTGGGTAATTCCAAGATTCTACGGAAATTACCAGGTCTTCAATGACTCCTTCAGGTTTAATGGTAGAGCGGTCAGCCAACTCTAGGATGGTTGGGGTTTCCCTAATTAAATGTTTTAACTGCAGTAATTGTGTTGTTTCGAGTGTCATAATGTTTATTGTAGCACCTAGATCTACTAGAACTTTAGAGACAAAGGTTTTACCAACCTGAACTGTTACTGTAGGGTGACCAGGGTCACCATATTTCACAGGGGGGTCTTTTCTGTCATCAAAGCAGTCAGTTCTCCCATCACATGAACTGTGAGGGGTTCCTTAGCTTTTCTTCCAGGCTTTTTAATACAGATATCCCTAACAGTTCTAGCATAAATAGGAACATCTCTTAGTGCTTGCAATAATGGAATTTTGACATATAAATTCTGCAGTTCTCCTAAAAGATTAAAAGCAGGTGGCTCAAATGTTTTAGTAAGAGCCAGTCGTTCAAGAAAGGGTGGCTCTGCTGTTTGAGCAGTCTTGTTAGAAGATGATTCAACCGTTTCGGCATTGTTGTTAGATGAATTTTCCTTTCTAGTTTCCTCTTTTTCAGAGTTAGTAATGTCATCAATGATGGGTTCAACTATCCTCCCAGAACGTAAATGGATATCATTACATTGCATAGGGGAGACAGGTTGACTTTGAATATCAATTACCTGCAGAGCTTTATTATTGTTTGGGTTGGGGTTAGGTTGCACAGGTAGTTGGGGTCTGATTGACTAATTATTCTGCGGAGCGTTAGATGGTAAGGAAAGAGATTGTTGGTGTTGAGGAAATGGAATTTGTTGGGCTGTCCAGTTTGGGTTCCATTGATTGAAGTAAGGTTGCTGAAGAGTCCAAGGATTCCACATAGTAGGGTCAGTAAAAGGAGGATTTGGTTGCTGCATAGGTGGAAATTGCATTGGATTAAAGGGTGGGTATTGCATTTGATTCATGGGTGGGTAATTTGTTTGAAAAGGAGAGTGATTATTCCAACGACTAAATGATGTGTTAGAATTCATATCTTGTCTTTGTGGTTGCCATTGTCTCCTTTGTGTCATCAGGTACACTGCTTCAGCTTCTTCTTTAGTTGATTGCAGTGCTGCCTTTATTCCTGGCAAAGAGGGGCATTGCTGAGTCTCATGATCCTTTTCACAAATGGTACAAATTGGTACCCTATCCATTGGGCATTCCCTCAGTGGGTGCTTCCCTCTGCATTTGGAACAGAAAATAGCCAAAGCCGCTTCTGCTTCTGCCTGCTTCTTTTTTACCTGCAGAGCATCAATTTGTGAAGCAAAAGAGCTTAACATTTCAGTTTTAAATTCTTCAAGCAAATTACCTATTTCGGCTCGCGTTGCTCCTCCACTTGCTGATTTCTGGACTCTTGAGTATATACTGTCCTGCTTTTAGATCTGCTTGCTGCTCCTCTGGAACATCTCATGCGGAGGTTAATAATCTCATCAAATGGTTCTTTGGAGATATCCCCTTTTCCAAGCATATTTAGCATATCCAGGCAGTCATCTCGTACTCCTTTTAGCAGTATTGTCTTCAGAATATCCTTACTCATGGTCGGATGATCTGATCGCTGCAGATTATACTGCAGTCTCTCTACAAAGTCCTCCAGATTCTCGTCCTCTTTCTGGACCATTTTAAACAATTCTTCCTTCCTTTCTCTTGTTCGACAGTAATCCTGATATTTGGTCAGAAAACTTTCTTTCATCTGATCCCATGTAGTGATTACCTGAGCCCCTAAGATCATAAACCATCTTAACGTGTTCCCTTTCAGTGTTGCTGGATCTTCAGAGGATAACCCATGAAAATTAGGTAATGCTGCAGGTGGAATGTTCTTCATAGGGATTGTTCCTCTTGGGAGATCCCCAATAGGAAACTTCATGGTGGAGAGTGAATTTTCCCCCCTTCCTTCTGCTCTGTTATCCTCCATTGTTCTTTTCCCTGAATCGCTTGCTCTATCTTCAGTATCTTCTATTTCTTCAGGTTCTTGTACTGGTTCCTCAACGTGCTCTGGTGTTTCCATCTTCCTTTCAGGTCCTAGTACTTCCTCCGTCTGGCGATTTGTTTTGGAGGAATACTAGATCTGAAGTCTTCGGGAACTTGTTCTCTGG
This sequence comes from Pinus taeda, assembly GCA_000404065.3. Lineage (NCBI taxonomy): Eukaryota > Viridiplantae > Streptophyta > Pinopsida > Pinales > Pinaceae > Pinus > Pinus taeda. Next base: position 52,476 of record APFE031456805.1, read on the forward strand.
GATGTCTCGGCCTTTGAAATGATCTTTTCAATGAAAGTTTTTCTTCCTCCTCCTGTGCCCTTACCGCTTGTGAAGTTAGCTTTCTTGCGTCCTCTCATGCACCTGTTATTCTAAAGGAAAATCATCAATGCCTTTAAAATATTTTAGTCTCCTTCCCCGGCAACGGCGCCAAAATGTTGGCTGCTCGAATTGTTTATTGATTAAATAGTCGAGTACCACATTAAATTGTCAACCCGGGAAAGTCCTTTTGTTTAAAAGGTGACCTCGTACTATATGCACTTAATTCTAAAAGCATTAAAGGATGTAATATAAACAGATCTACTTCCTATCAAACCCTTACTCTGTGTTACAGCAGTTATAAGCTATTGCAGAGATGAAATGAAATTAATTAATGGTAACAAATCTATAGAAAGAAATAATGGCTGTTTGTAACAGAGGACCAGGACCCTGTCCTCAGAATAAGGATGTTCAACACCTACCTCTGTGACCAGTTTGCCAATACATACTGAAAAATCCTAATCACCAGTGACACACTTCTCACAATGCCAATCGATCAAGGAAACAGAGTATCAGCAAAAAGGAAATATCGGAAGCAAGGCTAAAAATGCACAGAAATCACACACACACTTAACAGGAAAGAAATGGGTGAATCTTGTGAAGAAGGTGGGCCCTGTCCCTCTCACAAGATTCACTTGAACACAGATGCTAAGTTAAAATGCTCAGAACATTGCTTTATTCATCTGCCAAAAAGTCCAATTACAATAAAAGTTCAGACTTGCTCTGCACTACAATACTTCCGTTATATCTCCCGCTTTCAACTGTAGATGTCTCCTCGTTATAGAGGAGACATCTATTACAATAGATTGTCATTATTCATTCAGTTTGATCCTTCTGTACAAAAATAGGAAATCAATTCCTGTTACAGCATACTGTTACAATAGTTTATATCTTTGTCATCCTTTGTTTAATAGGATCCTTCCGCTGTTGCAAAAATGGTAGTCTTCGTGTATCTCCTCAGGGTCCTTGTACTATCCTTGGATGTTCCGTTGTTGTTGTTGATTTGGTAAATCTCAACTGTTCCTTAAAGTTCTTCATGCTGTTCCTGGTGTTCCAGCATCTGCGACTAAGTTTGGCTGATCGTGCTATATCATCATCTGCCAAGTATAGTTCTGCCAGCTTCAGACGATTACTGCCTAGCTCGACAATTGTTGTTTCATCCTTTGCAAATTAAGACTTTTCCTGCTTTGGTCAGTTGTTGTTTCTGGTGTTACAGCAACTGCACAATTGTTGTTTTTGGTGTTGCAGCAACTGTGAATTACAATTCTGTGGACTTTGAATAGTTCCAATCAATTGTCAGCGACTTAGTCAATTTCCAAAGATTAATTGTAAAGATAACATGAATATGTGTTGAACAATCAAACATATAGCAAATGAGGAGAGTTACTTCATACCTTGGAATGATGAGGTCAAAATGTTATCAAGGGTTTCTACTTATGGGCTAAAAAGGGTAACATCATGACAAAATATGAGGTCAAAAGTAGACAATATGGAGTCCTAACAGGCATCAATGAAGAAGCTATGAGTCAAAATTTTGCCTTGGTGATGCAGAAAGAATTCGAAATGTCCTTGATTGGAGAGCTGACATATTTTATTGGTTTACAAATCCAACAAATTGAATCCGGTATCTTTTTATCTCAAACCAAGTACCTCAAGCAGATCTTGAAGAAATTTTGGATGGAGGATTTGAAACCTGTATGTACCCCGATGGTGACAGGATGCAGCCTCAGCGCAAATGATGACTTGGCAGCAGCGCATCAACCGACCTATAGATCTATGATTGGTAGTCTTCTCTATCTAACAAGAACCCGACCAGACATCATGCATGCAGTGGGAATAGTTGGAAGATTTCAGGCAAATCCAAAGGAAACTCATCTTCAGGAAGTAAAGATAATTTTCAAGTATCTTAAAGGAACTCAAAACTATGGTCTATGGTATCCTAGAGATACAAATCTCACTCTTCATGCTTATACAGATGCAGATTAGGCTGGAAGCGTGGATGACAGAAAAAGCACTAGTGGTGGTGCATTCTTTATGGGTTCCAGATTAGTATCTTGGTTCAGCAAGAAACATAGTTCGATTGCTTTATCTATAGCTAAGCAGAATATGCAGCTGCTGCATGTTGTTGCACACAACTCCTTTGGATGATGCAAACTTTGTAGGATTTTCAAATAACTTGTACTCCACCTATCTCCATCTTATGTGGTAATACAAGTGCAATCATCATTTCAAAGAACCCAGTCATGCATTCAAAGACCAAGCACATACCAATCAAGTATCATTTTCTCTGGGAACAAGTGCTGGAACAAAAGGTCAAACTGGAGTATGTTCCCTCCAAGGAAGAAGCTGCTGATATACTCACCAAACCATTGCCCAGGGAGACATTTGAATACCTCAGATAGAAGCTGGGGGTTGTTGATGCATCATCCTGCTGTTGAATCTTGTTTGTTGTAAGCAGGTGGATACACATATATTTTCCGGTCTATGTGGGTCGAATGGGTCTATTAGAGATCATCTGGCACAGGTTCAGGGGGAGCATATATTCTTCTAATGACGCATTGTTAGCATTATCTTAGAAGTCCTTGGTTTGGTTTCTCAAGAGTTTTCTGGTGGATTAGACCAATGTGTGCTGGTCTAAAGGTTGATTCTGCTGATAGTTGTTCTTGTCTGTATGTCATGTACTTCTTTTCATATCAAGGTCATGTAATGACCTATTTTGGTTTCCCCACTATGCCTGAGATGAATGAGTTTTGTATATCTTGTGTATTCCCACTTGGATGGGAGATGGATGTATGTATGAGTCTTGATGATAGGAAGGTTACGTATAATGTATGGAGTCATGTTCTTTATTGTAGAACATCTTCTTGCAGACAACATTTCAGCACAGAGCATATAGAAAGGGGGAGCTCGTTCAGAGTTTTCCGCAGGTAGTCAGGGGGAGTATGGTAGTCCACCCCTTTGCCCTTGATTTCAAAGGGGGAAAGTGATTAGTTGTTGTTGCCATCAAGTCCAAAGGGGGAGATTGTTGGCATTCTGATACATATGTTGTACTTGATGGCAACCCACTCATCTCAGATGATAAATTATAGTACAACAAAGTTATTTTCTGGTTCACGGACTTTCACGCAGAGAAAAGTTCACGCACTTTCATGCAGAAAATGTTCCTTTTAGGAAGAGAAAAGTTCATGCACTTTCATGCAGAGAAAATTTCCTTTCACACAGAGAAAATTTCACGCACTTTCATGCAGACAAAAGTTCCTTTCATGAAGAGAAAATTTCACACACTTTCATGCAGAGAAAAGTTCCTTTCATGCAGAGAACAGTTCACGCACTTTCATGCAGAGGAAAGTGCACACACATGGGAAATCTTATGGTTGGTTCATGGTATTAGTCCGACAGTTTTTGATCCTATGGTTTTGGTATGTGGTATTGCATCCAAAAGTGTTGATCCCAAGTATTGGGTCCATGGTATTGAATTGTTATGGTTTTTGGTCCGTGGTATTGTGAAAGGCCTAAGGCTATAAAAGAGGAAGGAGATTATTTGGCAAGGCATCTTCTAAATTATTGAATATCTGATAAAGTGCTAGATCTGGAATACTGTGATTGGGTTATGGTGCAGATCTGGATCTGAATGAAGAAGGAACCTGAGCGCAAGGAGAAGGATAAGTTCTATTGATGGGTCAAAATCTTAAGGCTGTAATAGTGGTATCTCTATATGATTTTGATCTGTGATATGTGGCGCACGCTTGATCTATAAATATGATAATCTGGGTTAACTAATATTTGAATGTTTGGAAGAATGAATTTATAGATCTATACGCAGGTTTCTGAATAGTGAAGTAGCATACATCTCTTGATTTATGTTCTAGATACTTCTATTTATTGCTACAGTGTTCTGGGTTCAGAAGTGGGGTGTGATTACTGTTATTATGATCTGGGTACAGTCGTTAGAGAAGTGTTTATTTTGATTCAGTTTTGATTAGTGAAAAGGTGATTGGTTGATGCAGAAATTCTTGATGTTTGATTGATGTTATTTGTGGATCCAGTCTAAAAATTTATGAAACGTGGTCCCTGGAAGGAAGAGAAGGTTTTAGTCTTCTGCAGGTAGCAGCCTACGTACTAGTATCTCAACTAGTACAAGAACTAAGGGGGTTGTAGCTCCCTTCCAGGAGAAGCTGGAAAACGAGCGAGGGTTGTAGCTCTCTATAGG
>APFE031456805.1:64948-76143 GCA_000404065.3 Pinus taeda
AAAAAAAAAAAAAAAAAGTCAAGGACGATGCGTCTGCCGGGAGTCAAACCCGGGTCTATTGCTTGGAAGGCAATTACGGTAACCGTGGACCGCAAACGCTCTCGCTGTAACAATTATGGTAACCGTCTTGCAAACCGCAAAATGTAAATGTGAGAGTGCATAGTTGTAGTTGATGATAATACTAAACTCCCCCTGAGATTTCACGCAAACCAATGAATGAATATTATTCATTGGGAGTTAGAAACAAACATCGGCTTGTTGTTATTGGTAACACATACATACAGAAAGACGGAAGGGAAGGCGTGGAACGTTGCAATTTATTCCCACAAGCGTAACGCGAAATACATTTACACTTTGGATAATGAAGTGGAGTGCAATCTGCAACATAGACATGAGAATTGTGGCATTTTTCCATCTCTGCTTCAAAATCTGCTTTTTCTGCTTCACATTCCTCTTTCTGTTTGGCAATGAACCTTGGAATCTCAATCTGGAAATCCATCAAATTTGAATTTTCACTCACGTTTACAAGTCAAGCATGATAGATATACCAATAATTAGCAATTCACAGCTCAAATTTCATAAATCCCTGAAGGTTACAATAGTTCTGTAACAAACCATATATACCCTGTTTCTGCAAAGCATACATAGAAATGTAGGGAGGGCCTGGCAAAAGTTACATTCTTACTAATAGGCCTGATCTGTTTAAACATACTGGGAATGTATTGACCCGCTTAGAATTTGATCAATTTAGTCTCCTAAAATAAACTGAAACATAATAGCAAAATTGTATACTATATGGCCCTATAGAAAAAAAAAAAAACAAATGCAAGAGTAACAATTGAGAGTCCATCGCAAATTACATGATCTGCTAGGTATGTGTCATGACTCTTTTCTCCGGAATTTCTAACCACTTTTATGAACATCTTTAGAAAAGAGTGAAGAAATTGAAGACTTGTGTCTGGAATCTTCATGGTGTTTTTGTGCTATATATAATAAAAGATGGTATCGTTGAGGTTATCTGGACAGGACAACAACCATAAATTCCCAGGTAACTTCTTTGGTACTTTACTTAATTAATGATTCCCAACACATTAAACAAAGAGGAAAAACCAACCTTAGAAAAGAAACCTCAATTATGATATCAAGTAGTAAGTTACACACGGAAAAAGGCTATTAGATGCTGCATTTATGGGAGTCTTAAAAGTGGACAGCATGTCAGCAGATTTTCCATAGAAGGGTGCTTTATTAACCCTACACATCAATAGGATGCTATGTAAGGCACTGCATTGATATATATTACTGCAATCCTTGTCAAAGCCCCGTTTTTATGCAGAAGAAAAACAGCTCATAACTAATAAGCACATTGCAAATATTCTATTTAGATATTACGGTGCAAGCTCAAAAGATAAATACGTCGACAAGTGTGTGGTAGTGTGTGATATAGCAGCAAGTTGCAAGGTGATTGAACTTGTATTAATGTTTGAGGCCTGTTTCTGCGCAAACTAGCGGGCCTAGTTGATTTGCAAAAGTTTGGACTTGAAAAAAAAAAGAAAAAAAAAAAAGAGAGTTCATATAAGACAAAAGGGGTCTAATAATCCAAAAGAAAGATATACACCTAGTCAGCATTGTCGTCGGATTTGAAGAGCCAACCTAAACTATGAATGGGATACCTGAGATGACATGTGGTGTAAAGGACTGAGCTGACCTTTGTATAGGTTGAGTTAGTTCATTTAACTAATGTTCAGTTCAAAGGAAAAAGAGCTGTCCTTCTTCTTGTTGTGTTGGGAGTTGATGTAAGGGTTTGGCAGCTTTGCATGATGTATTGGAGATTTGGAAAATTTTCATTACAAGTTACTTATAGCAGATCTATGAGCTCACCTTGGAAGGCAATACATCCTACCTGTAGGGCCGTTTTGAAGTCCTTAATTGCTGCTTGTAGCTGCGCCTTGGAAAAGGGTATATGCTGTTCAAAGGCTGAAATAATGAGTAATATGCTGAGAATTATTTATGAGGAGGACTTTGAAGTAACAGCTGTAGTTCCTTTCTAGCCTTGAGGGCTGTTGTTTCCAGCCAACAGTTGAAGTGGTTGCAAGCACCATTGAAGGGTTTTTCTGAACACGTCACAGGCTGTAATTCATTTATTTCAGACTTGTCGAAGGAGCACTATTATCTTGTCTAGCATACCGGAATGATTGTAAATTAATAGGCTTGATAAAGTGCTTGTACACCTTGTGGTTATGAATATATTGCAATGGAGAAGCATTCAGGCATTGTTGCATGCATTGATGTAAGGAGACTAGAGATTCTCTGTAAAATTTCCACATCATCAGTATGGTATAGGAGTACATCAAGTGTTGTGTAGGCTGTGTGCTGACAACATCTCCTTCCCCATTGGCAATGCTAATTTGTAAAGAAAGCATTTATAATTTTGATTTTCTGCATGTCATCAATTTAGATAGGTTATGAGTTAAGCAATATAGTCTTGGAATAAATAGCTTATATTGCAGGGGGGATAATTTCACTGCTGCATTTACTGTTCATTAGTTAGCACTACAAATACTCAGCAACATTTCCATAACAACTTCTCTGTACCTATCCCAGCGTCTATTGGTGATTTGAAACGTCTATCATAACATATTGTGTCAATACTCCAGAGAGAAATATGCACCAGTCAAACTAAATACCAAGGTGGAGGTTAACACAATGGTTGCAATTGTTATAGAGAGGCTTCAGTGCTCTCAATGAAGGGAATCTAGGGCACTTAAGATGTCTCTGCAGGAAGTACCCCACAAACTGATGCTTTTCTCCTTTCTGGCAATAGTGTTTATGATTACAAAATATGGATCTTCCACCTTTGAAGATACTTCAGACTCAAGAAAAGTTGAAAATGGTAATTTGGAGGTCATTTTGTTAAGTGTGGATGGTCATGTACTGACACCACCTATCTTATCATATAAGCATGTAGAGAGTGGCAATTTGTGTGAAACTCAAGTAAATTTTGTTGATGGTCAGGATTCTTGTAAAGAATCTAGAGAGAGAATCAAACCTGTAGGCTGGGTGGTGTATATCCACAGCAAGTTCATTAGGCACAAAGATCAGTTCAGTGGTATACAAATAACGTTAAATATATAGAGTGACTTATGCATATAGCGTGTCAACTATTTGAAACAGGTCCATGCTAGTTTTCACGGACTGTTTTGACCAGTGGGTACCTCGTCAACCATTTAAGGTTCAAATTTAGGGATGAAACCTATACATCAGATATAATGCTTGTTGCTAACTGTGCTTCGAAAAATGGCACCAACACCTTATAGTTTTAGCTTTCAGGATGTTTTGTTAGCATCTTCTATCTAGTATATTGCATATGACATAAGTTTGTTCAGTCCTAAAATGGCACAATAAAGGATTGCCAAGAATTGTTAACTTATCAACCTTCTAATCATCAAGTGATATAGGCCATATGTAGCCTCTTTCAACAAAGTCATGTAACTGATCTTTCTGATTGTAAGTTGCAACAGAGTAGATCATGTTGTGGCAGCTTTCATGTCGGTACGTCTGGGTAAGTTGTCTATTACCAAGGGGACATGCAATTTGTTGCTATTAAAATTCTATGTGGATTGCCTGGAAAGGAAGGCAACGTGCAAGCTTTTCAACCACAATTTTGCTTCAAGATAGAAAATTGTTCTGCATAATCTGATATTGTAACCTCTGTGACAAACTCATTTCATGAAGTTCATATTTCCCATTGCATTGCTTAAATGGCCACCCTAGGATGAGCTATGTAATGCTTATGAAATACAGATATTATCATGAAAATCAGTTTTCTGAAATAAACAGTCCCTGTTTATATCTGTGAAACAGGAATTATTCTGCAGTAAAATATATTAATTCATTGAGTGATTGATATGATAAATGATGATATTACAGCAAGGGCACCTGTTATAAATACCTAAACGGAGTGCCTACTCATACTAATGATCATGTCTTTTGAAAAACACATCTTTCCATTAACGAATTATTTGTCATTTATCATATTACTATGTCTGTAACATTGCTGCCCTCTTTAAAGAATGCTTTGTCTCTAGTTGAGCACGTTTCTATGGAATGATGTTTATCTGTTTTATGGTTTGAGTTTGGTCATGCTTTGAGTGTTGCTGAGATTCATATATATTGTTGCATCTTCTTTGAGAGTGTAATCATCCTAAACAAGAATGTAAGTGATAGACAAAGATGTCTTACCTTAGGAACGTATAGCCATACACTTTTGCATTATTCATATTAGGGTAGAATACCCTGCATTAGGACAAGGAGGTCGCGAGACCACCCTCCTTGACCTCAGTACCAGTAAGATCTGCCTAGCGGGTAAAAATAACAAAACTATACCCGTTTATGAATGTGAAGTCGCAAAGGAAAATTAGGCGTTAAATTCGGTTGTCTACCTCAAAACTTTGATAAAATTTTTATTATGTGTTTAGGAACCATTACAATGGTAAAGACGTATGAGCGACGACGACGTGATCGGGTAGCATCACCACCATTAATGCCGCCACCGTCGCCATCATCGTCCCCATCATCACCACCCAGGCCATTATCAACATCAATTGCCCCAACGCCAGAGTTGACTATGATAACGAACTCCTTGGAAGCCTTATTGGAGACATTAAAAGAATCCACTAAGGCTAAAACCAAAGAGGAATCTCAACATTTGGCCACCAGTTCAGCAGAACCAAAGAATTTTGAACCCAGAAGATCGGAAGGCGACATCTCTAGGGAGCTTCAGAAAATCAAACTCCCAGAATTCTCAGGAGGTCGAGCAGGTGAACGCACTGAAGCATGGTTGGAAGGAATGAACAGATGCTTTAGGTTAAGTGAATATTCGTCTTCGACAAAAACAAAAATTGGCGTGTTTCAACTAAAGGAAAGTGCCTTGATCTGGTGGGGAAATCTGGAAAAGCAGCTACACCTTACATCAGATAATGCCCCTTGGGAACTATTTGAGGAAAGGTTTCGCGCAAAGTATTTACCCCCATACTTTCAACAACAGCAAGCAAGAGCTTTTCATACATTAATTCAGGGAAATAAAACGGTGGAAGAGTACGAAATAAGGTTTATGGAGCTTGTAAAATACATTCACTACTTAGACTCGGATGAACGTCAAGCTGAACGCTTCATATTTGGGTTAAATCCTTGCAGTAGAGCCTTGGTAAGCATGTGGAAGCCCTCATCAGTAGCCGAGGCAGTCGAATGTGGTCGTTATGCAGAAGAGCACCTAGGAATCGAAAAGGATATGGGGCCAACAGGGCCTGTCCAATCAGGATTTCCAGGAAAGACTCCCCGGAACTTCTTCAGAGGAGGTAACTCGAGGCCACCTTACGGTAACAGGTTTACCCCAGGAAATATAGGGACGAGAGCTCCCATGGCAGTAAACACTATAGCCGCGGGATCATCAAACACCAGTCCATGGTCATCTCGAGGGACTGCCAGTAGAGGAAGAAATTCGAGAGGAACCAACATGAGAGGACGAAGCACGTTCTCTAGAAATTCACGTCCTGATTCAAGAGGATCAGCGCAGCTTAATTGTTGGGGATGTGGGGGACCACATTTTCAACATGATTGCCCAAAAGCTTCGCCGAATATATTGCATAGGACTGGAGAGGGACCGGTATCAAACCATTAAGGTAATCATAGAATTCATGCAGTAATCAGCAACGACCAAGCAGCGCATCAACCCACTATAGCAGGATCTTCAAGTATGGGACAAGGGAATCGTAATGGTCGAACCATTACCTATACTGGAACGTAGGGTTCGATAGATCAGGAATCGCCTGGTGGACCAAGTTAGGGTCCAATGGGACAAGTATAGTCCTGGATCAACTTCTTGGGAAAATACAGAGGACATATGTCAAAGATACCCTAACCTATGTCAATTTTGAAGAACTTTAAACTATGTTTAGTATATATTTACTTCACTGCAATCAGAGGCTCAGAAACATTTTGAATGACTAAGATAAACGTGAAGTTTTGTGACATAATGTATGTTTAATTTCTGCTGGTACATGGATACCAAAACGATATATGTTGTTGATCTTACTAAATTATAGTTATCAAAAGTAAAGTTTAAAACAGTTAAATGATTTTACTTCTGATAGGAATTAAGATATTTAAATCTGTTTTATTTATACATTTCAATATGATCAATGGAATAGAAATCAGGGAGTAAATACATTTTAAATGAAAGTCAAAAGACATGCATGGAATATAACAAAATATGTTAATACTGTAGTGATTTATGTGAATAATACATGAGTTATTTGAATATGCTGATGCACATTTTACGAATGCCTGGATAAGTGTATGATTGCAGATAATAAACAATTACCGGGATGACCACGTGATGACAGAACCTCAGAACGATTCAAGCTCAAAGTGATTATATGATAGGGTATTAGCCCTAATTCTACTGGGAGGGGTGGAAGTGTTGCCCACCGTTTATCCTCTGAACCCTGGAGTCATGGGAGGATTGTGCGAATCACGCTCCCCTAGACGTGTGATGATGACTGCCGGATGCCTACTGGGAATCAAGTCGGTATAACCGACGTTGTCACCTTAGAGTTTATGAATGGTTAGGTCAGTAAAACTGACGCCATGGCATACTCCAGTAGAGGACGGATAGGATGGGAGCGGAAGAGATTAGGAAGGATAGGATGATTTTAGAATAGCTTGGGAATCTGGATAGGGCAAGACATGTCCATTAAAATCATAAACCTAAAACTCTAATTTTATAGTCTCTTGATATTAAAATAAAAATTTTAAAACCTAAGAAGGGGGTACTAAATTACTAATTACTATCATAAGTAATCAGATAAGATAAAAACTCTAACTTCGGGACGAAGTTTTCTGAAGGGGGAGTGTATGTAACGACCCATCTATAATACAAAGAACGCAAACATAATAGCAGGTATACGGTACATGCATATGATAGCTACATATGCATGTGTTGCATACACCGCACTAGTATTTTTATACTAAATTGATTATAAGTGCTAAATACCATGTCCCTTCTGGGAAAATAAGTTCTACTCGTTCGTCAATATCGCGTAATATATGGTTGAATCAAGGGGAATATATATATATATATAATATGCTCCAGAATATTCATAAAAAGCATATTAATAAAATAAAATAAATATTTAGTATTAATATCAATAATTAATTAATATAAAGTTCTAACTTTATATTAAATCAAATATAAATAAACTTTATATTAAATCAAATATCAATAAACTTTATATTTATAAATAAACTTTATATTAAAACAATATAAATCAAACAAAAGTATAGATATAAACATCATAAAGGACATGTAAACATTATGAAGTTAATAATACGTATGATCATCCTAAAAGTTATAAATACCTTATGACCTCAGAAAACAGGGGATTTCATTTCACCGCTTATGACTCACACTCATGAAAGATAGCTGTCACCACGATGGAGGACGGTGGAATCACTGGTGAGCAGGGCGGTCATCGCCACGGAGAGCTACATATAGAGGTAGGCGGAGTTTTAGAAGGGGTTGAAACATCAGAGCAAAAACCAGGAGGAGGAATTCAGAAGGGAAGAAAATCGGCCATTGGAAGAGTGCTTAAGCATTCTGAGGTTCTGGGCACGGGGGACAGTGAGCTTCCGTTGAGAAGCTTACTGGATTGAGTAGCAAGGCTCTGCTCAGTCTGGCTGGGTGGAATTGGTCTCTTGGTAATTGGAGCAGCATAGCCGCGGACATCTTCAGGTAGCAGTTCAGGTAGGTACATACTTTAAATTCTTTACTGTTTCTGTATTTCAGTTTCTCGGTTCTTACATCTTCTCTCTTCTCTGCTCCAACTCTCATAAATTCAAAGTGAGAAAATGAGGGATGAATGGGGGCTTTATTCCCTGTCATTCTTCACCCTAACCCAAGGTGGACCCAGCCCCAACAAGCAAACTCACCTAAAATTAAAAAAAATTAAAAAAAATTATTTTTTTTTTCAGCTGCACGGCGCACTTTTCCAAAGCGTGTACGGAACCGTACAATTTGGCCTCCAAAGTGTCGCGCTTCGTATGGCCGAAGCGCTTCCCAAAACGTGGTTCTGAAATTCTGAAACGCGTTTCAAAGGGACGGTTCCGGAATTTCCAAGAAGCATCATTATCTGTGCGAAACGCGTTTTGGAATTTCGGAACCGCATTTCGGGAAGCGCTTCCTGGACCTATCCATACAGACCGCGCTTTGGGCCTTAGATCTGGGGGGGACGTTTCTTGCAACATTGGTTGAGGGTGTATGAGTACTCAATTTATCCTCTCCATGTCAACATTCTTCTAGGACACACTTTGGGGGTCAAAAAATCACTTCTAAGCCCTCAAAACCCACTTTTCCTAAGTTTAGTGGATAAAGTGGCATGAAAATTAAAAAAAAAGGTGTTGGAAAAATTAAATATTTCCACAAGTAAAAAAGGAGTGGAAATGACATGGTAGATGAAATTCAAGTCAAATCCCATTCCCAAGAGAGGTTAAATGATCACTGGGCATCCTCGTAAAGCCCACAAGCCCAAGTGGCAAATAAGCCAAGACAAGAAGGCAACACATTGAATTAGTAAAGACTTGATTTGATTTAATTGTGTTGTGATTAAAGTCTAAATTTAAAACTTTAGAGAAGTGAGTGGGGAGTAGACCCCACCTCACTCCTTGTTGCTCCATGTACATACCAGATTCATGAAGAAGTTTCCACACACAAGGAGCTACGCACTGCTAGGAAAGGGAACTCCACGCAGGCAAGGAAACAGCTAGTACACAGATTTGATTTGGATCAGATTTGGGTGGAGATTTCACAACAAATTTTAAGGGAGTTTGTCTCCCATCTACTCTAGTCCTTATATGTGGTAGCTGCCACATTTATACTCAGCCAAACAACTAGTACGTAGGCCAGATTAAGTGAGATACACACAGGCATTAGTTGACAGGTTTGAGGTGGAAATTAACTGAGCTTGTGAGCAGGGATTTGAGGGAGTTTGTCTCCCACACACTTCTTCACTCCAAACATATCCAGCAATAGGAGTACGCAGGTTTGGAAGAGGAATACACTGCGCACCGAAGGGAGATACGCACAGGTTGTCAAATGCCACCTACAACAGCTTGATTCCACTTGGAGTTTTGAGTCTCACAGTTCAAGAATTCGATTTTGCATAGAGATTTTCACCTATGACACTTGTTTGATGCATTCTCATTGGGATTTCCTCCCAATTTCTTATAGATGTAACCCATGAGCTCTCATTCTTCAATGGTTGGAAGTTCTGGGCTTAGTGAAACACTGTCAATCTTTTGTACTATCTATTGCTATCAATAAAAAGTCTGTGGGGGTTCAAAGCTTTGGTGTGGATGTTCTCCTTGTTTTCTTGAGGTATAATTGTTCTCATTGGTTATTGTGCTTTATTGTATACATCTTTCTTATGATTTGATTATCATCATTTGCTGGTTATTGGATAGATATTTGTGAATTAATTCACAATTATCTTTGGCTAGTGAAGTGCTCTTGAGAGGAGAGAATTTAGTTGTTTTTGGTTGAACAACTAAGTCTCTCTTGCCATTGCACAAGCTAGTCCTTTGGTGTTAACAATCTCTTGCAAGTGTGTAGCCTTTAGCTTGGCACAGGTTTTAGGAAGCTTGAAATTGGGTAACTTCTCGGTTGAAGGAACCAACTCCAAGCACAAGGATTCAAGGACTCCTATCAAGCATTTTGGGACTTGCCAAAGACAAGTCAGAAGAAGAAAACACAAAGGGGGTTTCTCAACCCTTTGCTATTCCTTCCATCTATTAAGTATCACATCTTTCATCTATCTCTGGTGCTACATTATTAGATCTAGCGAATAAGACTAAGTTTAGGGGACAATAGACCCAATTTTGTCCAAGAGGTCATGCGGGCTACCATCTTGGGAAAAATAGTGTGGTTTAAAAGTGCATTTAGATCACTCTTGTTTCACAAAATTTTCCTATTGCACGTGCTCAATATTTCTATCAACTTTTAGTCTTTAACTTGCTTATTTGCTAACTTTTCCTTTTGCTGTCATATAGGACAACTAGAAGGAAATTTTGAATTAGAAAAGTTTGGAGTCATTTTAGAGAAGAAGAAGAAGAATCCAAGTCCAACATTGAGGAGCCTTATCATACCCAAGTTCTCCAAGGAAACAAACTCCTTTCTCTCATATTTCTTTCCTCAAAGCTAAGTTGCACAAAGCGCCGAAACGTTTCGGAGTTTCCGAAACAGGTACATTTAGAAACGTCACCTCCCAAAATGGAAATGTTGGTTGAAACATCATATATGTTTATATATATAAAAATAAATTTATAAAGAAGTGAATAATACATTATTTTGCAATAAAAAAGGGAATAAGACCCATAGATAAGAATTTAGAAGGAAAACCAAGCCTATATTAACTTTCATAGATGATTACATGATGGTGGAGTTTCGGAGTTTCGGGTACAGGTATGTCCCGAAACGCTGAGTTCCTAGAAGTTTCGTGCAACATAGCCTCAAAGATGTTAATTTTCTAGTGTTCTACGCTTATCACAATCACTTATATCAATTCTTCTTCAGTTAGTAACAATAAGCAACTGTAGATAGAACAATAAACCAATGCACAATAGTAGACAACCAAGAACAATAGAGACAGTGTTTGGTCAAAGACTAAGGAAAAACCCCACAAGGGGGAAAACCCATCTAAAATTTTTCTTCTATTAGATTGTCATCAAATGTCCAGCATAGAGATACAAGGCTTTCTAGGAGAACGGGCTTGCTTGCTTCTTAAGCAAGTTACAAGGCTTTCTAGGAGAAGGGGTTGAGGATTTAAGGGCTAGGTTAAAGGAGTGTGACTTGTGAAGGAGCTCCCTGATCCCTAAAATCCTTGCAAAACTTGGATTCTCGAGTTGTCTTTGAAGAATTGGCTTCAATGAGAAATGGGACCACATGGGACCAAGTGGATCCAGCGTAGGTTAAGAGGAGGGAGTTTAGAAACCAATGATTAATTTAACCTAAACATTGAGGGGAAAAGGATCAAAGAAAGAATTTCCACTTAATGATGCTAGAATGATCCTATGAGGTGTTAGCCTAGGGAAACCCAGGGCAAAGTTTGATCTCAGGGTTAGGGCTTGGGATATTTCACAATCCC